>CM019064.1:368480566-368662644 GCA_009667805.1 Leptobrachium leishanense | reverse complement strand
GCACCAATAGGCGCCGGATTGGGGTCCCCTCACAGAGCTGGTCGACATATTGGATGTCGGCCAAGCTTCCCGGGATCTCCCCCTGATGACTTGCATCATCACGCATAGCGCAATGACATCAGTTCGGGATGTTAACCCCTAGCTGCCACCTATGGTGGAGATAGGGGTTTCATTGGAACTCCCTATCTCCTGTTCTTTGGCAGCTAGGGGTTAATATTTGATATTGTTGGAATTGCCAGAACACGGCCTTTCCAATGATATCAAACATGACCATTTTATACCTAAAGGAAAAAAGTGTAAAAATAAAAAATAATAATTTTTAAAAAAAAACGTTTTTTTTTGTTTTATTAGTTCAGCAATATTGTTACTATTTCAATTATAATGTTAACAATGATGCTGCACTAACGATTTTTTCTATGGGGGGTGTTTGCTAAAAATCACATAATTTCCCCCCAAAAAAATGTAATGGGTTCCCATTTCTAATTTTTAACAAGCACACACCATAGAAAATATAACCGCAAACGCTCGGGTGATAAAATGTGGAAAAAAAAACCACTTTACATGCTGTAGATTATTGAAAATTCGAATTTTATTGCATTTTTGTTATAATATACAGGCAGGACATGATGTATGCATATAACAATGATATATTATGAATGTGCCGAGTCTGCCGGAAAGAACGATCTGTATAATTTGTCTGGGTCGTATAATAACATGTGACTTCAAATCACGTTTAAACATGATGAGCAAAACCGGTAAAAATTAGCTCAGCACACATGGGTGAAATGGCTCAGCAGCGAAAGGGTTAAGGGTTGAAGTATGAAAATATCGGAAATCTTACAAGATCTAGGGCGTTGCAAGGGCTAATAGCAGTGCATTATACAAATTCATACTTCTGCCTGAGCTGCCCTAATTGTTTAGATCGGTCTCCCATTACTCCTATATTGATCCATATAATTGCAGTATCTTGTTCTATAGCTCGGGTCATACAGTTGTCACAGGAGCCTATTTAAAAGAGTAGACACTACATGTAGTTTCATGGTTTTTCAAGGGTGAATATTGGTATTATACTATGCATTTCAAAACCTTTGCCTGAATTGTGTTTAGTGAGAGTGTGTCTCCATATGGTATCTTTCTGCTCTATATGGGCTCTTGTTTATCCCCTCTCAAGACCATTTCTATGATTTTATTTTTTGCTTCCCATATATGATTATGCTAATAATACACATATCTAGATAAAGGGAACACCTGCCCTTTTAACTGGCTGTCCAGTTCTCTGGGAGGTTGGCACTAGTCCTATAGGTGCTGTATATATACCCCTAAGGCTGGCCGTCCACTGGAACCGTTTTCGATCGACCGACGATTTTGTCAGACCGTCAGACCGTCGGTCGTCCGACCGGGTCAGACTAGGGGTCGTCCACTGCGTGCGATCTGTCGTGCGACCACAGACGATCCAGATCAAAATCAGAGGCGGAGTACATGGCTGCCAAAACCAGAATGAACTGGTTTTACATGGAAAAAAAAGTTCATTCTGCTTTTGGAACCAGTGCAGTTTTATTTATTTAATTTTTTTTGTTACTTTTATTTTTACTATGCGCTTTGTCTGTAAATCTGTCAAACTATCCCCTAAATCAGGGCCTGACACCAACACTTCAGTGCAGTACTGCGCTTTGATATTCGTTCTCTCTGCCGCTGCAGATTGCCGAAGTGTGGCGATCTGCAGCTAACTGCACCATATTTCGCCATCATTTTTACAGTACAAACAGCAACAAAATTGCACTGTATGGGGAAATTCAAGATTCAGTGCCCTTCGGGAGGAATGTCAGTGCTTAGTGAATAAACCCCTTTGTGCAGAAGCACTGCTAGTCCCACCATGTTACACAGCTAGTCCCAGCATGCACAAAAGGTGTTTTGGTAAACTTGCATCATGTCTGCCTGCATCATTTATTTTCAATGGGAGTTAAAAAAACAGGAAAAACAATATGAATGTGGTTTTTTTTTTACTCCCCTAAGAGTTTATCAATGTCCATCTTGCCTAATCGTTCAGAACTCTCAGCCTGCAAGGTGAGATCGCCCATCTGCTGTGGTCTCCAGAAGTCGGCCGTTGGACGTCTACCGCAATGGACGATGGTTCCATTCACATTCATGTTACGGGATCGGACGTACGACGACGGACGTTATCGAATGATCGCACCATCGCACGAAAACGGTTCCAGTGGACAGCCAGCCTTATGCTCCGCTACTTCCAGGCTAGACCTGTCATTTCAGGTGTTGTATAGACTCATCTCTTTATGTATTATACATGTTTCTAGCCACTTTTTAAAATACACACATCTTTTTTGATACTGTATTCTGACTAATAAAATTGATTATATATGTAGATATATATAAAAATTCCAAGCAACGCCGCACTTAGTTTTCCAAAAATAGCGTTACCTGCTTTGGTGCAAACCCAGCTGCATAGTATATACAAACAATTTTGTCTCGGTGCACACTAAGACTGAGATCAATTCATTTTTTAGAGTTTTATTGCATAGATCGACGTTTCAGTCCCAAACGGGACTTTTCTCAAGATAATGCATACAAACAAAAATCACAAATAAATACCGACATCAATTAACTCCAAAGGAGGCCGTTTCCATTTCTCCTGTGTAACTGAAGGATCACACCAACTGTTGCCATGGAGGCGCACATGAAAACATTTAGGCCCCTATTACATTCTTCGTGCAATTTCGTTTGTGCAGCGCAAATTTTTTGCGTGCATCATCCAGCATTATCGCGCGAACATTAACGTGGTATACCGATCCGAACGCATTTTCTCATCCGTCAGAAAATAACATTTGTAAAAACGACGCGCAAAACGAAGTGAAATACGCGCGCAGTAACATTGCGCACATAAATCAGTGTGCGGACTGTTTTTTTCGTGGGATTCAGCCAATCAGAATTAAGAACCTTAATTGACATCAATTTACCTTAATTGACTCACTTAATTTTTTGTGCCTGTCAAAGTAAATCTGAGTATATATGCTGCAGCAATAAAAAAAAAATATGCACAAATTCACAATTTTATTGTTTGGGTATGTGTAGAATGTGTAACTATACTGTGCTGTATTTTTTTTTTCCGTGCTGGTGTTTTTCGTTTCGGCAAAAATGTTCCGATTTGCAGTTACCACCAGCTTTTCAAAGACGTTAAAATTATGCGAGCAAATGTCGTTCGTAAAAAAATGCGCATCGATTGAAATAACATCCGCGTACCAGCGCACGAATGCATTTGCACTCACAATGTTAAGTATAGGATGCGCACAGTTCATCATGCTTGCGCAGGTCCATCCGCGTTTAATGGTAACACGCATCGTTTGCGCGAATGTTCTAATACGACGCTCAGCGCAAAAGGTTTTGCACCTTGTGCAAATGCACATTTGCACATGCAAAACGCACTGCGCGAAGAATGTAATAGGGGCCTTAAACATTTAAACAACAAATCAAACATAAACATTTAAAATTGCAGACAGTGATGATCAGACATTCGATGCATATAACAGTATTCATAACCATTCTGTCAAACAATGTGATATTAGTGCACTCGTGTTCAAAATGCATCAAATACCTAGTCACCCTGTCCAAAGCTAAAAACATTCTAGAGTAATAATGTTACTTATGGAAACCGTTGTCTCCATATGAAGGACTTCCAACTAGCAGTGCTACATAATAACCTGTTATGTTGCTTTATTATTCAAAGCCACTTATCCAGCAATGGGGAATCCACATTACCCCATACTGATACAAAAATATTTTTAGAAATGAATAAAAAATTATTGAAAAATTATTTATAGACATTTTTTTTGCTTAGACCTCTTGGTGCAAGTGCATCCAAAGAAAAAATCCAAAACGCCTCCCGCTTCAGAAGCTCATTGGCACGGTCTCCACCCCTGGTCAGAGGTGGTACATGGTCAATCCCCATTACCGTCGAAGAAGATAGTGGGTGATTCATGGAACGAAAATGACGTGCACCAGGTTGGAGATTTTCTTGCCCTGCTAGTGCAGCCCTAATGGCTGACCAATGGATCGCCATCCTTGTTTGTAGACCATTAATGGTCTTACCCACAAAAATTAAACCACAGGGGCAGGTGATTTTATATACTACATATTCAGTAGTGCACATAATTCTGTGCCTGATCACGAATTTCGTCCCTTGGTATGGATGGTAAAAAAATTTACCAGTGGTCAAAGAATTACAAGTGGTGCAACCCAAACAACGGGTGCAACCAGGGTTCACTCTTCCTGTTCTAGTTGACTTAGAGAAAAACATGAATTGGTCAGTATGAACTAATGAATCCCTCAAGTTCCTGTTGCGTTTATAGGCCATTAATGGAAAATTACGTGTCTGTTCTTTCAAGTTCAGATCCTTCTGAAGGATGTGCCAGTGGCGTCTCGTGACCTGTGCAAAAGTGTTAGACAAAGTATGAAATGTCTGGACAAATGTCATGCGTGATTGCTGTGTTACCTTTCCCATTGTGTTGCCACCCAATACCTGAGCCCGGGCTAATGCACAATCAAGTAATTCCGATCTGTAGCCCCCTTGTACAAACCGAGAGTACATTTGTATCACCTGTTGTTCACAAACATGTGAATTCGAATTATTCCTTATTATAAGAAACTGGGAAACAGGCAAAGATTTTTTCAGGCATTTGGGGTGAAAGCTCGTGGCATGCAGTAAAGAGTTACGGTCTGTCTTTTTCCGGAAGAGGGAATATGTCAGACCCTCTCCCTCAATGGATATAAACAAATCCAAAAAACTAATTGTAGATACACTCTGTTCATATGTAAATCTCACAGTGGTCGGGAGACAATTTAAATCAAACATGATTTTAGTAAGGGCATCTGGAGTTCCTTGCCAAATTATGAATATATCATCTATGAAACGGAGATATAACTGTAATCTCCTTCCAAATGCTAGGATGATGTATTGCATTTCATAGACATTAGACATGTGCACAGCACAAAATTTCGTTTTGAACTAATGGATTAGTCCTAAAACGCAATTTATTTAGTTGCTAAAGAAATTATTTTTCAGTTCTTTAGTATGAAAACTAATTTCATTCATCCGAAAACCAGCGGATACAATTACTATTGCAGTGGCTCCTCAGAGGGCTGAGATCGGCTGCTTATACCCCTCTCTGTATAATGTATATAACATCTTCCTGCATTAATACCCCTCTCTGTATAATGCATAGAACATTCTCCTGTATTAATTAATGTCCCTCTCTGTATAGAACATCCTACTGCATTGGCATGTGGAGGGTGCAGAACTTCGGAATGCAATGCTTATCCAGCACAGGAGAGGGAACTTCGACTTAAACTTTGTATCTCTGTGGAGTAGACAGACAGGATTATAAAAGCAGGGGAGAGGGGAAAATATTAACGTAAATCGGTCTGAAAGCTCAGAGAAGAGATGACTGGCGCAATTTTTACTTTATTTTATAAACTACAGCACTTTAAATCCAGGGAAAACATTCAAATAAATCACACTGAAGGCTCATAATGAAAGAGTAACTGTGAGAGCTGGATATTAAATGTATCAGACGTAAAAACCTCTTTATAACAAGCAGCACTGGAAGAGGAGAGGGACTTTATATAAAATGTGTATTACAGATGAGGAAAGGGGGATAGTGCTCATGGATAATATAAAATTTATTTGACTTAAGCCCCTATTATGTAGAGCGGGAGGGGAGATAACACACGTTTTATAAAGTCCCTCTCTTCTCGCAGCGCTGCTTGTTATAAAGGGGTTTTTACTATCCAGCCCTCCTATGTCATTAGCTTTCAATGTGATTTATTTGAATGTTTTCTTTCTCCAGTTGCTTTCATCATCTCGTCTGTCTCATAGACATGCAAGGGTTAAGTAAAGGTTTCCTCTCCTGTGCTCTGCACTGCGAGCGAGTATTCTGGAGCTCTCACTGGCAGATTTTCGGGTAGGGGTCGGGAAGGATTACACATACAAACGTTTTCTGTAACTTTGCGATATTGCGCTCCTCATTGCTGGTCTCCTTTAATAAATGTAATATTACAAAAAGGAATGAAACTAAAATGTAATGCATTTTCTTTTAGTTTCTTTCGTTTTTTGAACTGAGCAGTTTCGTATCTCTTGAGTCATACGAAAACTAAATTATCCCAAAATTCGGACTAAATTGTTTTAGTACTAAAATGAATGCACATGTCTAATAGATGTACTTAAACGCATTTCCATACATCGGCGCCATGGGAGCCCCCGTGGACATTCCCCTGCATTGCAAGTAATATCGATTCTCAAATCGAAAATAATTCAAGGTCAATGTTAATCGCAGTGTGGCCAAAATGAAATCAATAGGGTAGGCAACCTCAGCTGAAGTGTTAGACAACACTGAGCGCATAGCCTCAATCCCCTCCTCCAGAGGCATGATGGTATAAAGGCTACTAACATCAATAGTTACCAGGACTATTAGGAGTTTATTGGCACCCCTAGGTTTGTGGCTGGATAGCATGGATAGCATTTTTAAAGAGCCGGTTATGTCTTTCCAGACATGTGTTAAGGATTCTTCTGAGGTAATTACTCATTTAAAAACATTTGGTGCACCTTTGGTCAGTTCACTCCTGGTAACTATTGATGTTAGTAGCCTTTATACCATTATCCCTCTGGAGGAGGGGATTGAGGCTATGCGCTCAGTGTTGTCTAACACTTCAGCTGAGGTTGCCTACCCTATTGATTTCGATTTGGCAACACTGCGCTTATTATTTTCGATTTGAGAATGGATATTTCTCTTGGTTTGTACAATGGGGCTACAGATCAGAATTACTTGATCGTGCATTAGCCCGGGCTCGGGTATTGGGTGGCAACACAGTGGGAAAGGTAACACAGCAATCATGCATGACATTTGTCCAGACATTTCGTACTTTGTCTAACACTTTTGCACAGGTCACGAGACGCCACTGGCACATCCTTCAGAAGGATCGCGCAAAAAAAATTTTTTTTCGTGTGCGCCTCCATTTCAACAGTTGGTGTGATCCTTCGGTTACACTTCCGGGAGCAATGGAGAGGGCTTCGTTTGGAGTTAATTGATGTATTTATTTGTGATTTTTGTTTGTATGCATTATCTTGAGAAAAGTCCCAGTTGGGACTGAAACGTCGATCTATGCAATAAAGCTAAAAAATTAATTGATCTCAGTCTTCGTGTGCACCGAGTCAAAATTGTTTATATATAGATATATATAGATATACATAGAATACATTGTATCTTGAGTAACCGTCTATTCTGGGGAGAATTCATTGATTTTGATCTCTATCCCAGTTTCTTTCACTTTCTGTGGTAAAAACATGACATTTTTTTCGATTATTTCATTACCGAAGGGTGTTTTTAACATCACTGAGCCCAGTATGACTGCTTTAAGTATTCCAGAGCAACACCCCATATTCTCTTTTTCCCAGGTAACATCATGCTAGCTGATCCAAATAGTACATCCCTTCAAATAATCAACAAAGCCTACCTCATCCAGTTTGAATTTTGTTTGAACAAAGAGGTAGACTGGAGGTTTTTATCCTTCTGTGTCAGATTGCACTGCTTAATAATGAAAATGTTCCTGACTTGAAAAAAGCTCTGATTTTAGTGTGAGAAAAATTAATATGAAATATTAATATTCAAAATTCTTATCTCTGAATTCTAATACATAGACCATTTATAATGATGTAGGGTATGGGCATAGAGTAAAGCACGTGGCTATCCTAGTGGCCTAGTAAGAAACTACTTGAAGCAAGTTAAAGGTGTAGAGCCCTATTACATTCTTCGCGCAAGTGGTTTTGTGTGCGCAAATGCGCATTTGCGCATGGGGAAAAACCATTTGCGTGCAATGTCGTATTCCTATCTATGCGCAACGAACACGTGTTAACGTATACCGCGGGTGAACCTGCGTGAACGCAAATTCGTGCGCGCATCCTATACTTAACATTGTCAGTGCAAATGCGTTTGTGCGCTGGTACGCGGATGGTATTACAATCTGCGCGCAACGATGGTTTGCGCAAATTTTCGTAACGTCTTTAAAAAGCAGGTGGTAACTGTAAATTTGATCATCCTGGCCGAAACGAAATACACCAGCACAAAATTAAAAATACAGCACAGTACAGTTACACATTCTACACATACCCAAACAATACAATTAATAAATTGCTTTATTTATTTTTTCCTGCAGCATATATACTCAGATTGACTTTGACAGGCGCAACAACCTAACGTTAGAAAATGGTGGTTCTTAATTCTGATTGGCTGAATCCCGTGAAAAAACAGTCCGAACACAGATTTATGCGCGCAACGTACTTTGCGCACAGTCTTGCGCATCATTTTTCAGCACGAAAATTTTTCACGGATGAAAAAATGTGCTCGGATCGTAATACCACGTAAATTTTCGCGCGATCACGCTTTGCGCTGTGCGAGTGCATTTGCGCAGAGAATGTAATAGAGCCCGTAATGTTCAGTTTTTGTGCTGCTGAGGCGTTTGTTCAAATGACTCTCGGATGCAGAATTAAGGATAAACGTGCTGTCGGTTTTATTATAATATAGCAGAGCTGCTGAATTGACCGTTGCTCACACAGAACCAACTGCTAACTGACTCAGCCAGTTCAACAGTCACTAGACAGTTTGAACTGTGGCATATGATTGGTTAATAATTACATATGCAAATATTACATTTCCCTTCTTTTTAAAAAAAAACCTAAAAGAATAATAAAATAAATATATGCAATATATAAAAATCTTAAAACTAAATGTCAAACTATAACTATTTACAAATGACTAAATATATACACACTTAAAACCAGGAATAATGAATTCATCTTTGTAGCAAGTAGCTGTCCTTGTACACCCTTGCGTGGTCACAGGTCCAGGATGTCTCTTGGCTTTATCTGCCGTCCATACCTGGTTATGTAAGAAGACGTTGTGGATGAGGAAGGGTGGTGACCGAGCAGGGTCGATGGTTTGTCGCTGTCCTCAGGTAAACTCTTAATGTCCTAAGATGGTGCGCATTGCGATGTTGGCATATGTGGGCTGATGTCCTCTGGTACGAAGACAACATTTTCGGAACTGTGTGACCCTCTTGTGTCTAGGAGGTGATGCCTGTTGCGACGATATTCTAGCCCATCTCTGGTGTGCACATGGTAGGATCTGTTAATATTAGCTGCTTTGGTGATGACTGCCGGGTGCCACTGGCCATGTTCCTGTATACAAACTGACTGCCTTTCAGCGAGTTGTGATTAGGGATGAGCTGTTCGGGTTCGGATGGTTCGGAGATCGACCCGAACTTTGGCAGTTCGAAAGTTCGCAAATTTCAAACTTTTTGTGTGTGTTCGGTTCGAGTTCGAAAAAAAAAAAAGAAATTTTGAAAAAAGTATAGAAAATGCTTAAAAAAATACTAAACAATCTAGAAATAAAGAGACTCTTTACTGCAGAATATTATAAGCAACGGTTTATTAGATATTGTATTAAAAACTAATGTGTACGTGGAAAGATTATCAACTCTAAATGACCTCTGTTCACAAACGGGCATAACACCAGGTGTTTTTAGTCTGGTAATCAATTTGATACATTGTACACTATACTGAGGGTGGGGTGGTGTCTGCTTCTGATTGAGATTTGAGAATTAATTTCCCTAAAACATCCTAATATGCTGAATTTAACCCTTTCGCTGCTGAGGCTTTTCACACCTCTGTGCTGAGGTCATTTTTACCGCTTTCGCTCATCATGTTTAACCGCGTTTTGTAGCCATATTTTGATATATGACCCAGACATATTATATATCGTTCTTTCCGGCAGACTTGGCAGATTCATAATATGCCATTATTATATGTATACGTTATGTCATGTCTGTATATTATAACAGAAAATGCAATAAAATTTGAATTTTCAATAATTTATAATGTGTAAAGTGTTTTTTTCACATTTTAACATGCGATCGTTTGCGGTTATATTTTGTATGGGGTGCGCTTGTTAAAAAAATTAGAAATGGGGTCTCGTTACATTTTTTTGGGGAAAATTTTGCTTTTTTTAACAAACGCACCGCATACAAAAATCGTTAGTGCAGCATTATTGTTCACATTATAATTGAAATAGGAACAATATTGCTGCATTAACAAAACAAAAACAAATTTTATTTTTTTTAAATAAATGTTTTTTAAAAAAAAAAAAAAAATATTTAAAAAAATAAAAAAATGTATGCTCATGCTTGGTATCGTTGGGAAGGCCATGCTCTGGCCAATACAATGATATAAAACATTAACCCCTAGCTACCACGGATCGGGAGATAGGGGGTTCCAATTGGAACCCCCTATCTCCACCATTGGTGGCAGCTAGGGGTTAACTCCAGGATAGGCTTGCGCACCGATTTTTTTTTTGGTTCGATTCGGTTCGATTTGTTCAGATGTTTAAACTTTTCGATTCAGCTCGTTTCGGCCGATTTCTGTTTCGATTCGGTTCGGCTCGACTCGACCATTTTTCGTATTTTCGTGTCACTTTGCTCGTTTTTTGTATCGACTTTTCGTGATTTCGGAAATTTTCATTTTTTTCGGAACGTCTGTTCTCCTCGTTTCAAAGCTGTCTAACTCTATTCGTTTTGATGTAAACTACTATGGTTTACTTGTTTACACTTTATATATTTTTTTATAATAAATTTTTGGTTTGTTTTTCAGATCCGATAATTCATTCTGTCGATACGATAATTCTGGCGATTCTATCGTGTTTTTTTTTAATTAAATAAAGATCCTTTTTTTCTTATGAATATACATTTCACAACTTTATTTAATCACATTAAAAAATGGTATGAAAGCCAAGGAACAAAAAAAAATGAACAAAACGATTTAAAAAACGCTAAACTGACCCGAATGGTCTGACTTTAAAAAAAAAAAAACAGAACAAAAAGGTTTTAAAACGGAAAAAATAGTTGATCAAAATGATCTGAAACGAAATTTTTTTTAAAAAAAATGATTTAAAACAGACAAAAAAAAATTAACCCTTTCGCTACTGAGGCATTTCACGGCTTCCCTTCACGCCTGTGTGCGGCACTGCGGTCTGCTGCTGGGCTAATTTTTAACAGTTTCGCTCCTCTTGTTTAAACGCGTTTTGAAGCCTTATTTTATAATATGACCCAGACATGTTATATATCGTTCTTTCCGGCAGACTCGGCAGATGATTCATAATATATCATTATCATATGTATGCGTCATGTCCTGCCTGTATATTATAACAAAAAATGCAATAAAATTCGAATTTTCAATGTTTGTTTTACAAGGTGTAAAGTGTTTTTTCACATTTTAACATGCGAGTGTTTGCGGTTATATTTTATAAGTTGCGTTTGTTAAAAAAAAATGAAAAGGGGACTTGTTATTTTTTTTTGGGTGAAAATTACACTATTTTTAACAAACGCAACCCATACAAAAATCCTTAGTGCAGCATCATTGTTCACATTATAATTGAAATGGGAACAATATTGCTGCATTAACAAAACAAAACAAAAAACCTGTTTATTTTTTTTTATATTTAAATTTTTTATAATTTTTAACATTGTCATGTTTGGTATTGTTGGAAAGGCCATGCTCTGGTCGATCCAAAGATACCAAACATTAACCAACCGATAGCTGCCGCGGATCGGGAGATAGGGGGTTCCAATGAACCCCCTATCTCCACCATTGGTCGCAGTTAGGAGTTAACTCCAGAACTGACATCATTGTGACGAGGTCTTGGGACTGTCGGCAGCTGCCGTTCCCCCACGCTGTTGTCTTCCTGCAAAGACGTGACCATGTTGGCGGGCAGCGTCTTAGCGGGCAGCAGTGGGAGAGAGAGAGCTTATAGCTGGGAGGAGGTGTTGCGTGAAGCTGCAAACAGGGACGAATAAACTAGACCTGAGCCGCACTGAGGATCTTTGGGTTGTGTCGGAGAAGACTTCACGCAGTGCTGCCATCAATATTTTTTGATAAATTCTTGGTTATACAATGAATGTGACTGTGGACAAAAATCCGTGTTGTTGTGACATCGCCTAAGCTTAACAAAACCAGGCCACGTCGGTAATCAAATCTCAAGGCAGTACAACAAGGTTGTGTTAGTGTGTGACATTTTTTGGCCAGGCAGGAAGTGTAGAATGTGCACAGTCACATTCATGGCCACAAATATGTTGACAAATTTATGACAAAGGGTCCATAGAAATGTCAATAAATTTATGTACATATAATTTTAACAGTGTGGAAACCAAGCAATACATATTAACTTATTAAGTAAGGAAAAGCAACGCACACAAACAGGAAAATATAGAAAAAATAGAAAATTTATTTACAACATGGGGAAGGGAAGGGAACATGCCAAGGATGGCAAACTGCCCAACAGGGGCACAAACAAACATAGTGTAGTGGAAATAGACTGGAAGATGGCCGCCATTGTAAGCCAGGGGAACATCTTGTTCAGAATATTGGTTCACTTGAGATAATTACTGGCATTTGAGGAGATGTTGGAGCTGGTTCGCATCTTTGATTACAAAGATTATGACTGCCGTAAGGGCCCTTACGGCAGAAAGAATAACGCAAGAAAGGACCGTATCCTAGATAAGCTACGCACCACCATCGCGGAATTATTTGGGAAAGACTGGACGAAGGACCAGCTCCGAAAACGCTGGTCCAACCTCAAGGTGCGCAAGCAGGGGCAGCTGAGGCACATCCGGCGTGTCATAGCCAAACGTAAGTGTCATGTTATATTGTAAAGCGCTGCGCAAACTGTTGGCGCTATATAAATCCTGTATAATAATAATAATGTGCTTGCATGTGCTAATGTGCACAGAAATATGTTGATTTATCTAGTCCTTTTTTCATGCAATGTGATTGTGTATAGCTTTGCGTTTTCACGACTCGTCATACATGCATTTTTGCCATAGCTCTTCGTTTTTGTGATTTTACGTATTTGTGAAAATTGTGACATTTGATGTATGTAGATGAAGTTACAATGCTGGATTTCTTTTGGCACTGTGTGTATAGTCTGTAGTGTGCTGGGGGGGAGGTTGTTGTGATTGAGTGATGCATACGAGATGACCCGCAGCTTGCCCAATCAAAGATGCGGACCAGTTCCAGCATCTCGTCAAATGCCATGTTACTGGCCCGCTTCTTCCTGGGTGTCTCTGGGGTGGAAGCAGATGAGGAGGTGTCCGAATGGGACTCTTTGTCTCTTCCTTCAGCCATGATAAATAATTTCTATATTTTTTGGCAATTGTCAAAACTCTCTACAAAAATGGCTCAATAAAGTTACGACATCCGCGCGCGCACGGATGCGCGACCCGCGGACGAATCGGATCCGACCCGATTCCGAAGGAATTTTCGTATCGACAGAATTATCGGATCATTGGAAACAAAAAAAACAAGTGATACGCATTTACAAATACAAAATTTACAGAATCAGCGATATAACGTTAAATATACGATGTCCAGAATTACCGAAATGGAACCGAAATCACGAATGGAACCGAAATCATGAATAGAGCGAAAATAAATTTCGATTTGACACATTTCAAGTCCATTCGAAAATTCCAAAAATATTTCGTTTCGGCTCGGAAAACTTTTCGGATCTGCCATTTTCGGATCTAAAAATTTTCGTAAAATCGGCCGGATCCGAAAACACGAATCGGGAAATTTCGTGAAAATTCCGAAATTCCGAAACCCGAAACGCACATCCCTACTCCAGGACTAGTGTCATCATCCTATGCACGATGACGCCAGTCCTCAGGGGGAGTTCCTGGAGGCTTGGCCGACATCCAAGATGTCGGCCAGCTCCAGGAGAGGATCACGATCTGGCGCTTTTCATTGCTGCCTCCTGTGCATGGACGCGCTCAGCACATCCATAGCACAGGAGAACCACTTGGCTGGACGCGCTGGGCGCGTCCATAGCAGTCAAGTGGTTAACTGGTGTTTGAAAAAAATTCAAAATAACATCTAAAGCAATGTTATTTTTTACCTCGGGATTAAACATTCACAGGGTTATTCAGAGAGAGGTGAAACTCAGGAGAATGACTGAAGAGAAAATTCTAGGTCAAAATAGCAAAACCAGAAAAATTCTCCTATATAACTCACTTTCCAAATTGGCTATTTGGTCTAGATTGTTCTCTTCTCCTGACAGTTCTCCTGGCTTTCACCTCTCTCTCAGGGTTGTTCAGAGAAAGGTGAAAACCAGGAGAATGGCAGGAAAAGAGAAAAATCTGGACCAAATAGCCGATTTGGAAAGTGAGATAAGGCTAGGGTCAGACTAACGCATTTTTCGCAGCGACCGTCAAAAAGTGCGTCCGAACGCATTGCCGTATTTTTTTCACGGAATGCGTGAAAACGGTCATACGATGCGCATTTTTGGGCGGGATTTTTTACGGATCCAAACCAGGAAACTTTGGGTGTCTGGACGTTATGTTGGCCGGACATGAGCAGGGTCTGACATCTCCAAATCATGCACACACGCCGCTAGTGGACGCAGCGCACTCTGTACGTCCGTACTAGCGGTTCTGCGTTCTCGAAAAAATGCGTTCATTTTCCACTTGCGTTGCGCAGCCGGACTTTCGTGCGACCGTACTTCGTATATTGGCCGTCATTGCCCGTCATTTGCTGCTAGTGCGGCCGTGATTAAGTGCGCCTAAACGCAGGTTAAAAATTCGCTAGTCTGACCCTAGCCTAAATGGGAGAATTTTTCTGGTTTGGCTATTTTGACCTAGAATTTTCCATTCTCCAGTCATTCTCCTACTCTTCACCGCTCTCTGAATAACCCTGACAGGGTTATTCAGAGAAAGGTGAAACTCAGGAGAATGACTGAAGAGAAAATTCTAGGTCAAAATAGCAAAACCAGAAAAATTCTCCCATTTATCTCACTTTCCAAATCGGCTATTTGGTCTAGAATTTTCCATTCTCCAGTCATTCTCCTGCTTTTCACCGCCAAAAAATCTGTAAACTTTTTCTGCGTGTCCGAAAATGTCTCCTCTTTTCATACAGACTGCCGCCCCAAGCAGTTGTTTATGGATAGATTAAAGGAAAAGCATTTACCGTCATTTGAAATGTCATTTTTTGTTTTTTACATATTTCTATACATCCTAGAAATCCACCACTTCTCGGGCAGGTTATGGGGACATCCTAGGCACGATATTTGAAGGAATTTTTCGTTTTTATTTTTAACCCTTATTTCATGGAAAACTCACTGTCCCTTTAAAAACGTTTTTTTTTTAACTTTTTGTCTTTGTTTCCTGTCCCCCAGGGCACTACCTGGACCCCCATATACCTTTTATGGCAAATATCTAGCATATATGCCCTCTTGGAGGGCACTCTAAAAACCGAATTTTCAGCCCCATTGACTTGTATTGAGTTCGAGTTTGGGTTGGGGTTCGGACCCGAACATTTGGAAAGTTCGGGTTCGGCTTCGAACCGAACTCGGGAGTGTTCGGCTCATCCCTAGTTGTGATAATGGTCTAGCTGTCCTGTTGTAGTAGCTCCTCTGAAGATGCTGACTATTTAGCCTTCTAGTTATGACTTCCTTGTGATTGACATTTGTGAGCATGAGCTGTTGGTTGCTAGATGGAAGCATGGAACTTAGGCGGCGACTCATAAGCAGCTGTGCTGGCGACTTGAAATTATCAATATGCCTGTTGCGAGATGCCAGGATACTGAGTAACGGATCTTTCTGGTCCACACTGGCCTTTTCCATTAGTGATTTAGCTGTCTGTATGGTTCTCTTAGCTAGTCCGTTGCTTTGCGGATAGTATGGACTCGAAGTGATGTGAGTAAAAGCCCAAGCATTGGAGAATGCCTTAAATTCACTGGATATATACTGCGGGCTGTTGTCGGAGAGGACAGTCTCTGGGATACCATGCCTTGCGAAGGCAGCCTTTAACTTGTGTATTACAGCAGTGGATATTATGCTGTGAAGTCTGTCCAGTTCAAAGTATCTGCTGCAGTATTTGACAGTTATGAGATGATCCATATTGTGCCAGGTAAATAAATCAATAGCCACTACTTGCCACGGTCTGACTGATCATGGGCTCTCTAGAGTTGGATCGACGGTATGTGAGTAGGGATGAGCTGTTCGGTTCGATCAGTTTGTAGTTCGACTCGAACATTGCCAGTTCGAAAGTTCGCGAACTTCGAACTTTTTTGGCGTGTTCGAGTTCGAAAAAAAAAAAACATTTTGAAAAAAGTATAAAAATGCTTAAAAAATACTAAAAAATCTAGAAATAAAGAGACTCTTTACTGCAGAATATTATAAGCAACGGTTTATTAGATATTCAATTAAAAAACTGCCCAGGGCAAGAAGGCAGCATGTGGGCGATGATTACGGACGCAGTCAATGCGGTGGGAGGCAATGGACGGACTGTGTACATCTTCAAGAAACGGTATGTGTAATAGGATAAACATGTTACATACACATAACACACATTACATACATCTACCAACATATGTCAACACATGCTGCAGCGTAATGTATTATTTGTTTGTCAGACAAATGTGACTGTCATAAAATTATTCTGGCTTTATTTAAAATATTTGCACACGTGTACATTTTTCTGAAACGTTCACACCTCAAAATTACATGTGCTTAGAGTGCATGAGGCTTGCATAGGATTTTTTGCGCCGCCTGTGTGTTTCATCTTTAAAATGCTGCAATGGGTGATGTGGATTTTCTAGCTTACAAGGAAAGCATGCTTTACAGTCTGCCTAATGTCTAGGTGCAAAGATTCTCACCTCTAAATGACATGTGCTTACAGCAGGGCTCTCAAATGGTGTAAACAACAGGTGTTAATTAGTGTTTGGAAATAACAAGTGCTTCTAATTAATCTGGTCTCATGAATTTGATACATTGCCTGCAGACTGGGTGTGGATCCTGCACATGTATGAACACTGTGCTTCTGAATTCTAAGAAGTGTTCATTTCTACTACATGTTCCTCTGATATGCTGTTTAACCCCTTATGGACCAGGGCTCTGTAAAGCCAATCATTAATGATGTAGATGTTACGTCATTTGTCATCAAGGGCTTAATAAAATCTTTATCACACTCCTTAGATTTAAAAGTAATATTCCAGTATTTGTATGTCATGTACCTCTCCCGAAGGGCCTATGTGAGCATACAATTATTATTGTGTTAGATCTATAGTTTTGGTGCAAGCGTGGTGGAAGGACTTGCTGCTTCTGCATTAGTAACACAACACAACGTGAAAATGTCGATCATAAAGTGTACAAGCTGTGTCCCTAGAGTCTCCGACTATCCATTGTCATATATATCTTGCTTTATACATATAATACATACCCTCATCTAACAGGATAGTAGCCAATCCCTGTGCATTTTAACCCCTTAAGGGTGGCTAGGTGTCGTGTGTGGGTCTCTGATGGCGATGTTTCTATACATTCTACAAATCCGCCACTTCAAGGGCAGGTTATAGGGACCTCCTAGGCACGATATTTGAAGGAATTGTTCGTTTTTATTTTTAACCCTTATTTTATGGAAAACTCACTGTTCCTTTAAAAACATTTTTTTTTAAAAAAATTTGTCCTTGTTTCCTGTCCCCCAGGGCACTACCCGGACCCCCATACACCTTTTATGGCAAATATCTTGCATATATGCCCTCTTGGAGGGCACTCTAAAAACCGAACTTTTGAGTCCCATTGACTTGCATTGAGTTTGGTTCGTGCTCGCTTTCGAACTCGAACTTTTGAAATTGTTCGAGTTCGAATGCAAACCGAACACGGGGTGTTCGGCTCATCCCTATATGTGAGGCATATAGTAAATTTACTAACTATTTCTTAATTTCCTTTGCCATTCCAGGCCAAAATAATAGATCACGTGCTCTTTGCTTGCACATTCCAATGTCCAGGTGGCTGTTGTGTATGCGTGAAAGCATTTTTGGATGAAGGCTTGAGGGACAACAATTTTCTCCCCTTTAAATATTATGCCCTGAAAATATGAGAGTTAATCTCGGTGATTCCGGAATTCCAAGACGCTTGGGGGCATTTCTTTCTCTCGTCAGGCCAGTCATTTTATATAGTGTCCTTTAGTATTTGGAACTGTGTGTCCCTTTCAGTCTGAGTCCCCTAAAAAGTAAGTGTGACAATTATAGTACCTATTTGTCCTAATGCTTGGTAACACTTTGAATGACATTAGCAATCGTTCATATTTCCGGTATATAAATTGAGCTACAATGCATGGGAAAACACAATTAAGCTCCCTTTTGAAGCCTGAGTTGATGCATCTCAAGTAGTTAGTTCAAAGATTTGAATATTACTGAACCAAGCAATTAACTCCCCATTGAAACCATGGAAGGTGTAATGTAGCAGGTAATTGAGAGATCTTGGTCAAAGTGTAATCGGCATGCTAGGGGAAATTGCCATTTGGTCTGCTCAGAAGGGGCCACCAAGCTAGCCAGGCAGAGCGGCACCACCGTGACCCACAGTGCATTTCAAAAGAAGCAATCATGCCTGTGACGGAACCGTTCTCTTCCGCCTGTCCTGACTCTCCAGACACCCCTTTGTTGCGGTCAGCCCGGCTACTGGGAGCGCTGTCCTCAGTGCCTCGAGCAGCTTGACCTGCCTGCTTCTGTTCCTCTGCCCTGGAGCCGTTAGGAATTTCCAGAAGGCCGCTCAGTGCCTTCTGATGTTGAGTATATAGTGTAGCGTCGCTGAAATAAATACACCAGGCGCGGCTGTATCCTTGAAAACAGGATTCTCTCTCTCTGAGCTCTGAGAGTTCTCTGACTTTTAATGAACAAAACGCCACCATTTATGCTGAAGTCCAACAGTCATAATTTGCATAAATGACGCACCTCGTCCTACCAATATACTAATTACATTATGTCAGTTATTTACAATAAACATTCTATACATTCTTTAGCCTTCAGATCACACAACATTTGTATAATACATTGTTCTAACACATCAGATTAAACACAAACACTATCACAGATCCCTTGAATTAAACATGCAGCTAGATAAGGGGAAAAGCCCTGTTGAATAAATTACACAGCAGTAAAGCTTGTTTACTGGCTATACAGAAACACATTTACCTACAGGAATATAAGTATTTTTAAAACCAAAGCTATGCCATTTTACACTAAACTAATTTTAACTAACCCAAACGATGTAAAATATATTTAAAATCTCATGATACAATTGAACATAAAGTCTCTTGGGGTTTGAAGCATGGAGCGTTACATCAGCTCCATGACATATTTCCCGCCTTCCAGAACGGCAGGGCAAGCTTAGATCCCAAACGGATCGCTTGCCACTGACGAGACCTCGCACTGTGTCCCTCTTCTGTGCCATTTTCAAAGTTCCAGGTTGTGGGCACATAAGCAAAGTCAGTGGGGTCTGACGGTCGCTGGAAGGCTGTGAGTCCATAGTCCCTTGGTAAGAGGCAAGCCAACCCTCTTGTCCAGTGCTCCCAAGGACTCACCGCAGTAGTGTCTGCCAGTCAACAGGCCACCACAGTCCACAGACACAAAACGTTTGCTAGCGGGCACACTGGAATTCCCCCAACATCTTTCTGTCTCCAGGGCACCTCTGCAGACCCAGGACCAAGACACAGTCAGCTGTCCCAGTCCCCAGTCTCTCCTTTGGGTGATGCCCCCCTCCTGAACATTTAGCAGGGGCCCAGCCCACGGCAATCCCCACAATCCCAAAAGGGCGCAACTCCCCCTGGGGCCAGGAATCCGGCAGTCTCCCCAGGTAGTCACTCATCGATTCTGCTGGTCTTCTAGGCAGGTAAGAAGTGGTCCCCTCTCTTGTAGCACCTTGGGTCACAGGGGTGGAGTGCTGGGTGGTCTCCATCTTCATTGGGGACAAAGCACACTCTGATGCCAGCACAGCATCCACCTCCAGCAACACTGGGTACAATTGCTCCTCTATGCAAAATATAACAGGGGCAATGACTTGACTCCCTGTTGTGCTGCTCTCCTCCGTGGTGGGCACATGGGTGCTGGCAGCTTGTGCCAGGGACAACTCATCTTGGAGCTGTTGGCACTGTGCTCGTGTCCCTTCGAACTCAGCCTGCAGGTGGCTAACAGTGCCCTGGTGCTCCTGCTTCAATACACCTAGTTGGTGTGTCAGACGGCTCACCTCCATCTCGCTTGCCTTAGTTTGAGCGAGACTCTCCTTCCGAGCTGCGTCTGCTTCTAGTAGCTGGTGTTGGCAAAGCTGGAGTTGGTTCTGGAGCAACTGTATTTCCTCTTGCTGCTCATAGGCCCGTGCCTGAAAAGTATCCTGAGAGAGCTGTGTCTGCTCCAACTCCTGCTCACAGCGCTCCAGACGAGTTTTAAATGTGGTAATTTCTGTCTGTAGAGCCGCTCTGGTTCGCTGTTCGTCCTCCAGCTGCTCAATCACTACACGGGAGCTGCGCTCCAGCTCCGCTATCTGTGCCTGTGCACCACTGAGCTCCGTGTGTAGGTCGATGTTACAGTCCTCACAGACCTGCAGCTGGGATGACAATTTTCGTATACTGACTGACTGTTCTCGTACTTCCATGCAGCGACCATTTCTCTCCACCGTGACAGCTTGCAGCTCATCCTGTCGCCGGTGCAATTGCAGGCCAGTCTCTTTCTCGCTCTGGGTTGCAAAGTCTAGTTGCCCTTTCAAGGTCTCTACCTCCCTTCAAAGCAGGTCACAACATTTGCATTCGCTCTCCAGCACCACCTCCATTTCTTTCACCCGTCCACCCCTCCGCTTATTTTTAGCCTTACTTGAGGGTGGGTTGATGGTCACGGTTGGTGCGGAGGCATATTTTGTTTGGGTCTTGGCGTTGGCAGAAGCCGATGCTTCCAAAATCCCTGGTCTCTGCCAATCCAAGTCTGTAGACACCCTCTGGGTGTGTGGTGTAGTTGCCAGCCAGTTCTCCTCCTGGCCACGAATGTCCCCTGGCTCCATCCAGCCTGGGACCTTGTATTTACTGTATTCCACATGCAGAAGGTTAAAATCTTCCTGGTCCTGCACAGTTTCCCCTTTCTGCAATAAACAGACCTCATTCCAAATGCTCTGGAACAGGTCCAGGCTAGGGTTTGGACCATATTGCTTGAGGCGTCTTTTTACCTCCTTGAGCATTTCCATCTCGCTCCTGGTTGCACCAAACTTGTGCCTTTGACCCTTTCTTCAATATTCGTTCCTTCCATGGCTTTCCAGCAGGTCCTTCAGGGTGTCCTGCTTGCAGGCTGTATAGTTTGTCATCTCAGGGTGTATGGTGTTAGAGAGCCTCTATCCACACCACTTGCCACCAATGTGATGGAACCGTTCTCTTCCGCCTGTCCTGACTCTCCAGACACCCCTTCGTTGCGGTCAGCCCGGCTACTGGGAGCGCTGTCCTCAGTGCCTCGAGCAGCTTGACCTGCCTGCTTCTGTTCCTCTGCCCTGGAGCCGTTAGGAATTTCCAGAAGGCCGCTCGGTGCCTTCTGATATTGAGTATATAGTGTAGCGTCGCTGAAATAAAAACACCAGGCGCGGCTGTATGCTTTAAAACAGGATTCTCTCTCTCTGAGCTCTGAGAGTTCTCTGACTTTTAATGAACAAAACGCCACCATTTATGCTGAAGTCCAACAGTCATAATTTGCATAAATGACGCACCTCGTCCTACCAATCTACTATTTACATTATGTCAGTTATTTACAATAAACATTCTTTACATTCTTTAGCCTTCAGCTCACACAGCATTTGTATAATCCATTGTTCTAACACATCAGATTAAACACAAACACTATCACAGATCCATTGAATTAAACATGCAGATAGATAAGGGGAAAAGCCCTGTGGCATAAATTACACAGCAGTAAAGCTTGTTTACTGGCTATACAGAAACACATTTACCTACAGGAATATAAGTATTTTTAAAACCAAAGCTATGCCATTTTACACTAAACTAATTTTAACTAACCCAAAAAATGTAAAATATATTTAAAATCACATGATACAATTGAACATAAAGTCTCTTGGGGTTTGAAGCACGGAGCGTTACATCAGCTCCATGACAATGCCCTTTTGTAGCTAGAAACCATCGTTTAAATTAAATTAAATAAGAAGTGAACTGAGCATGCCCACGAATTACCAGCAGTGGACGGTCTGTACCATCTATGGGCATGACGCTGGGGGAGCAGAAGAAATGTATAAATTGTGTGGCAAAAGCCATGCTCATGGCTTATTCTTTCTGGGGCCACATGAAGTGGTAATTTGCCGTTTATCCAATCCCAGCCTCAGGTGGTCACAGATGTCCTTTTAGCTTGCTGACTCGTAAGTAGGTTCTGTGTGTTTAATCCTTTTTCATTTCTCTGCTTGTGGATGTAATTATTAATTATAATACCTTTTTGATTCATGTATATGCCTGTGCAATTTTTTTCATAATAAATATAAAACTTATTAAGATCTGCCTCTGTCTGATATAAGAACCTCGTTAGCCGAAAAGACGGGATTTTCATAGTGTTTTTTTTAGCTCGGATTGATCTACCAAAAGTGAGTTGGGGTTAAGTCAGTCGTTTGAACTGTTTTCTGTTTTGAGGTGTATAATCATTGTCTCAGGTCAGTTCTGGTATAGGGATTAGGCATCCGGGGACCTGTGGTGGCAGTGTTGATAAATTACAAGGCAAGTGGGTGCAGGGATTGTGTGCAACGTAGTCATTTTTCTGGGTCTAGTGCAGACAGATAGTGATTTGTAACCCTGTGTCCACTTCGCCGAGTTACGCGCCCCTCTGTTGTGAAGTTGTTATGTGACAACTAGGCATGTGAGTGCAGGGATTGTGTGCCTCGTCAGTCATTATTCTACATGGCACACAATCCCCTGAGTCAGCTAGTCCCCTGGACCCTGTAGGTGTGAAGACATTGGGGGAGGCAGCGGTGCCCATGGTAGCAGTGGGTACCTGCTGGCAGTCTGCAGGGAGTAGGGCACCAGGCCTGTCTCTGCCGTGTGATAGTGTTAAAGGACCACGGGGTTGGGTGAAAGGGCAAGAGATGAATGAGGATCTGCTTGCGCCTAAACCAACCAGGTCTTTAGTGCCATGTGAGAATGGTGTGGATCAGAATGCCTGGGAAGGATGGCAGGATACTGCGGTATACGTACCGAAGCCAGACTTGGGTGTGTCTGTAACACCATATGGTTGGGAGCAAGGACAAGGGATGACTGAGGGTCTGCTTGTGCCTAAACCAACCAGGACTCTAGTGCCCTGTGAGAATGGTGTGCATCAGAATACCTGGGAAGGATGGCAGGGTACTGCGGTATGCCTACCTAGACCACACTCGGGTGTGTCTGTGATGGTTGGGAGGGAGAACAAAGGATGGAAGCAGGTTCCTTTGTGGCAGAAACAACTGGGTCGGTGGCACTGGAGGGGAATGGTGTGGATCGGCATGCCTGGGATGGGCAGGACACTGCGGTGTGCCAGCCTGTGCCATGTGTGTTTGAGACTGTGTGTGGCGCCGAGCACATACTGTGTGGTCAGCAGGAAGGACCTAGGGTAAAAGAGTGTTACCCAGTGCCTGAACCATCCAGGTAATGGTGTGAAAGAACCACGGGGTTGGGTGAAAGGGCAAGAGATGAGTGAGGATCTGCTTGCGACTCAGCCAACCAGGTCTTTAGTGCAGGGATTGTGTGCAACATAGTAATTATTCTGGGTCTAGTGCAGAAAGATAGTGATTTGTAACCCTGCGTCCACTTCACTGAGTTATGCGCCCCTCTGGAGTGAAGTTGTTAAGTGACAACTAGGCATGTGAGTGTGGGGATTGTGTGCCTCGTAGTCATTATTCTATGTGGCCACAAATCCCCTGAGTCAGCTAGTCCTGGACCCTGTATTAGTGAAGACATTGGGGGAGGCAACGGTGCCCATGGTAGCAGTGGGTACCCGCTGGAAGTCTGCGGGGACTAGGGCACCAGGCCTGTCTCTGCTGTGTGATGGTGTGAAAGGACCACGGGGTTGGGTGAAAGGGCAGAGATGAATGAGGATCTGCTTGCGCCTAAATCAACCAGGTCGTTAGTGCCATGTGAGAATGGGGTGGATCAGAATGCCTGGGAAGGATGGCAAGATACTGCGGTATACCTACCGAGACAAGACTCGGGTGTGTCTGTGATGCCATATGGTTGGGAGCAAGGACAAGGGATGACTGAGGGTCTGCTTGTGCCTAAACCAACCGGGACTCTAGTGCCCTGTGAGAATGGTGTGCATCAGAATACCTGGGAAGGATGGCAGGGTACTGCGGTATGCCTACCTAGACCACACTCGGGTGTGTCTGTGATGGTTGGGAGGGAGAACAAAGGATGGAAACGGGTTCCTTTGTGGTAGAACCAACTGGGTCGGCGGCACTGGAGGGGAATGGTGTGGATCGGCATGCCTGGGATGGGCAGGACACTGCGGTGTGCCAGCCTGTGCCATGTGTGTTTGAGACTGTGTGTGGCGCCGAGCACATACTGTGTGGTCAGCAGGAAGGACCTAGGGTAAAAGAGTGTTACCCAGTGCCTGAACCATCCAGGTAATGGTGTGAAAGAACCACGGGGTTGGGTGAAAGGGCAAGAGATGAATGAGGATCTGCTTGCGCCTAAATCAACCAGGTCGTTAGTGCCATGTGAGAATGGGGTGGATCAGAATGCCTGGGAAGGATGGCAAGATACTGCGGTATACCTACCGAGACAAGACTCGGGTGTGTCTGTGATGCCATATGGTTGGTAGCAAGGACAAGGGATGACTGAGGGTCTGCTTGTGCCTAAACCAACCAGGACTCTAGTGCCCTGTGAGAATGGTGTGCATCAGAAAACCTGGGAAGGATGGCAGGGTACTGCGGTATGCCTACCTAGACCACACTCGGGTGTGTCTGTGATGGTTGGGAGGGAGAACAAAGGATGGAAGCAGGTTCCTTTGTGGCAGAACCAACTGGGTCGGTGGCACTGGAGGGGAATGGTGTGGATCGGCATGCCTGGGATGGGCAGGACACTGCGGTGTGCCAGCCTGTGCCATGTGTGTTTGAGACTGTGTGTGGCGCCGAGCACATACTGTGTGGTCAGCAGGAAGGACCTAGGGTAAAAGAGTGTTACCCAGTGCCTGAACCATCCAGGTAATGGTGTGAAAGAACCACGGGGTTGGGTGAAAGGGCAAGAGATGAATGAGGATCTGCTTGCGACTCAGCCAACCAGGTCTTTAGTGCAGGGATTGTGTGCAACATAGTCATTATTCTGGGTCTAGTGCAGAAAGATAGTGATTTGTAACCCTGCGTCCACTTCACTGAGTTATGCGCCCCTCTGGAGTGAAGTTGTTAAGTGACAACTAGGCATGTGAGTGTGGGGATTGTGTGCCTCGTAGTCATTATTCTATGTGGCACACAATCCCCTGAGTCAGCTAGTCCCCTGGACCCTGTATTAGTGAAGACATTGGGGGAGGCAACGGTGCCCATGGTAGCAGTGGGTACCCGCTGGAAGTCTGCGGGGAGTAGGGCACCAGGCCTGTCTCTGCTGTGTGATGGTGTGAAAGGACCACGGGGTTGGGTGAAAGGGCAGAGATGAATGAGGATCTGCTTGCGCCTAAATCAACCAGGTCGTTAGTGCCATGTGAGAATGGGGTGGATCAGAATGCCTGGGAAGGATGGCAAGATACTGCGGTATACCTACCGAGACAAGACTCGGGTGTGTCTGTGATGCCATATGGTTGGGAGCAAGGACAAGGGATGACTGAGGGTCTGCTTGTGCCTAACCAACCAGGACTCTAGTGCCCTGTGAGAATGGTGTGCATCAGAATACCTGGGAAGGATGGCAGGGTACTGCGGTATGCCTACCTAGACCACACTCGGGTGTGTCTGTGATGGTTGGGAGGGAGAACAAAGGATGGAAACGGGTTCCTTTGTGGCAGAACCAACTGGGTCGGCGGCACTGGAGGGGAATGGTGTGGATCGGAATGCCTGGGATGGGCAGGATACCGCGGTGTGCCAGCCTGTGCCATGTGTGTTTGAGACCAGGGGTAAAGTCCTGGGAAAAAAAGTGAGGGAACTCACCCACGAATTCCACAACCCCTATTACCTGAAGAAAAAATATATATATCACGAGTATAGCAGTACGTGTGATACCATTTTTATTGGGTTAACATTACATTTAAAAGACAAGCTTTGAAGAGTGTAACCTCTCCTCTTCAGGTCTGGAAACTATACTGATCAGTGAAAGGTATCACTACGTACAGGTATACTCGTGATTTTGGCAACTGGGCTAACACATTATATATAATATACACTGGCAAGAAAAAGTATGTGAACCCTTTGGGATTATGAGGAGTTTTGCATGAATTGGTCATAAAATGTGCTCTGATCTTCATCTAAGTCACAACAATTTGAAAAACACAGTCTGCTTAAAATAATACAACACAAACATTATATGTTTTCATGTGTTTATTGAACAGAACATGTAAACATTCACAGTGCAGGGTGGAAAAAGTATGTGAACCCCTAGCCTAATGACTTCTCCAAGAGCTAATTGGAGCCAGGAGTGAGCCAACCTTGAGTCCAATCAGTGTGATATTATTGGATGTGTTGCTGAAAGCTGTCCTGCCCTTTAAAAACACACCCCAGTTTTGGGTTTACTGGTTTCAAGAAGCACTGTCTGATGTTAACCTTGCCTCGCAGAAAAGAATTCTCAGAAGACCTACGATCAAGAATTGTTGACTTGCATGAAGCTGGAAAGGGTTACAAAAGTATCTCCCAAAGCCTTGATGTTCATGTGTCCACGGTAAGACAGACTGTCTACAAATGGAGAAAGTTCAGCACTGTTGCTACTCTCCCTAGGCATGGTCGTCCTGTAAAGATGACTGCAAGAGCACAGCGCAGAATGCTTAAGGAGGTAAAGAAGAATCCTAGAGTGTCAGCTAAAGACTTACAGAAATCTCTGGCACATGCTAACATTTTTGTTGACACATCTACAATAAGGAAAACATTAAACAAGAATGGAGTACATGGGAGGACACCACGGAGGAAGCCATTGCTGTCCAAAAAGAATATGGCAGCACGTTTGAGGTTTGCAAAAGAGCACCGTGATGTTCTACAGCACTACTGGCAAAATATTCTGTGGACAGATGAAACCAAAATTGAGTTGTTTGGAAAAAACACACACTATGTGTGGAGAAAAAAGGCACAGCACACCAACATCAAAACCTCATCCCCACTGTAAAACATGGCGGAGGGAGCATCATGGTTAGGGGCTGCTTTGCTGCCTCAGGGCCTGGACAGATTGTTGTCATTGATGGAAAATGAATTCCAGAGTTTTCAAGACATTTTGCAGGAAAATGTAAGACCTTCTGTCCGCCAACTGAAGCTCCGCAGAGGATGCGTGATGCAACAGGACAATGACCCAAAGCATACAAGTAATTCAACAAAAGAATGGCTTCAACAAAACAAAATACGCCTTCTGGAGTGGCCCAGTCAGAGTCCTGACCTCAACCCGATTGAAATGCTGTGGCATGACCTTAAGAGAGAGATTCACACCAGACATCCAAGAATATTGCTACACTGAAACAGTTTTGTGAAGAGGTGTGGTCCAAAATTACTCCAGATCATTGTGCAGGTCTGATCTGCAACTACAGGAAACGTTTGGTTGAGGTTATTGCTGCCAAAGGAGGGTCAACCAGTTATTAAGTCCAAAGGTTCACATACTTTTCCACCCTGCACTGTGAATGTTTACATGTTCTGTTTAATAAAAACATGAAAACATCTAATGTTTGTGTTGTAATATTTTAAGCAGATGGTGTTTTTCAAATTGTTGTGACTTTGATGAAGATCAGAGCACATTTTATGACCAGTTCATGCAAAACTCCACGTAATCCCAAAGTCTGCGGGGAGTAGGGCACCAGGCCTGTCTCTGCTGTGTGATGGTGTGAAAGGACCACGGGGTTGGGTGAAAGGGCAGAGATGAATGAGGATCTGCTTGCGCCTAAATCAACCAGGTCGTTAGTGCCATGTGAGAATGGGGTGGATCAGAATGCCTGGGAAGGATGGCAAGATACTGCGGTATACCTACCGAGACAAGACTCGGGTGTGTCTGTGATGCCATATGGTTGGTAGCAAGGACAAGGGATGACTGAGGGTCTGCTTGTGCCTAAACCAACCAGGACTCTAGTGCCTGTGAGAATGGTGTGCATCAGAAAACCTGGGAAGGATGGCAGGGTACTGCGGTATGCCTACCTAGACCACACTCGGGTGTGTCTGTGATGGTTGGGAGGGAGAACAAAGATGGAAGCAGGTTCCTTTGTGGCAGAACCAACTGGGTCGGTGGCACTGGAGGGGAATGGTGTGGATCGGCATGCCTGGGATGGGCAGGACACTGCGGTGTGCCAGCCTGTGCCATGTGTGTTTGAGACTGTGTGTGGCGCCGAGCACATACTGTGTGGTCAGCAGGAAGGACCTAGGGTAAAAGAGTGTTACCCAGTGCCTGAACCATCCAGGTAATGGTGTGAAAGAACCACGGGGTTGGGTGAAAGGGCAAGAGATGAATGAGGATCTGCTTGCGACTCAGCCAACCAGGTCTTTAGTGCAGGGATTGTGTGCAACATAGTCATTATTCTGGGTCTAGTGCAGAAAGATAGTGATTTGTAACCCTGCGTCCACTTCACTGAGTTATGCGCCCCTCTGGAGTGAAGTTGTTAAGTGACAACTAGGCATGTGAGTGTGGGGATTGTGTGCCTCGTAGTCATTATTCTATGTGGCACACAATCCCCTGAGTCAGCTAGTCCCCTGGACCCTGTATTAGTGAAGACATTGGGGGAGGCAACGGTGCCCATGGTAGCAGTGGGTACCCGCTGGAAGTCTGCGGGGAGTAGGGCACCAGGCCTGTCTCTGCTGTGTGATGGTGTGAAAGGACCACGGGGTTGGGTGAAAGGGCAGAGATGAATGAGGATCTGCTTGCGCCTAAATCAACCAGGTCGTTAGTGCCATGTGAGAATGGGGTGGATCAGAATGCCTGGGAAGGATGGCAAGATACTGCGGTATACCTACCGAGACAAGACTCGGTGTGTCTGTGATGCCATATGGTTGGGAGCAAGGACAAGGGATGACTGAGGGTCTGCTTGTGCCTAAACCAACCAGGACTCTAGTGCCCTGTGAGAATGGTGTGCATCAGAATACCTGGGAAGGATGGCAGGGTACTGCGGTATGCCTACCTAGACCACACTCGGGTGTGTCTGTGATGGTTGGGAGGGAGAACAAAGGATGGAAACGGGTTCCTTTGTGGCAGAACCAACTGGGTCGGCGGCACTGGAGGGGAATGGTGTGGATCGGAATGCCTGGGATGGGCAGGATACCGCGGTGTGCCAGCCTGTGCCATGTGTGTTTGAGACCAGGGGTAAAGTCCTGGGAAAAAAAGTGAGGGAACTCACCCACGAATTCCACAACCCCTATTACCTGAAGAAAAAATATATATATCACGAGTATAGCAGTACGTGTGATACCATTTTTATTGGGTTAACATTACATTTAAAAGACAAGCTTTGAAGAGTGTAACCTCTCCTCTTCAGGTCTGGAAACTATACTGATCAGTGAAAGGTATCACTACGTACAGGTATACTCGTGATTTTGGCAACTGGGCTAACACATTATATATAATATACACTGGCAAGAAAAAGTATGTGAACCCTTTGGGATTATGAGGAGTTTTGCATGAATTGGTCATAAAATGTGCTCTGATCTTCATCTAAGTCACAACAATTTGAAAAAACACAGTCTGCTTAAAATAATACAACACAAACATTATATGTTTTCATGTGTTTATTGAACAGAACATGTAAACATTCACAGTGCAGGGTGGAAAAAGTATGTGAACCCCTAGCCTAATGACTTCTCCAAGAGCTAATTGGAGCCAGGAGTGAGCCAACCTTGAGTCCAATCAGTGTGATATTATTGGATGTGTTGCTGAAAGCTGTCCTGCCCTTTAAAAACACACCCCAGTTTTGGTTTACTGGTTTCAAGAAGCACTGTCTGATGTTAACCTTGCCTCGCAGAAAAGAATTCTCAGAAGACCTACGATCAAGAATTGTTGACTTGCATGAAGCTGGAAAGGGTTACAAAAGTATCTCCCAAAGCCTTGATGTTCATTGTCCACGGTAAGACAGACTGTCTACAAATGGAGAAAGTTCAGCACTGTTGCTACTCTCCCTAGGCATGGTCGTCCTGTAAAGATGACTGCAAGAGCACAGCGCAGAATGCTTAAGGAGGTAAAGAAGAATCCTAGAGTGTCAGCTAAAGACTTACAGAAATCTCTGGCACATGCTAACATTTTTGTTGACACATCTACAATAAGGAAAACATTAAACAAGAATGGAGTACATGGGAGGACACCACGGAGGAAGCCATTGCTGTCCAAAAAGAATATGGCAGCACGTTTGAGGTTTGCAAAAGAGCACCGTGATGTTCTACAGCACTACTGGCAAAATATTCTGTGGACAGATGAAACCAAAATTGAGTTGTTTGGAAAAAACACACACTATGTGTGGAGAAAAAAGGCACAGCACACCAACATCAAAACCTCATCCCCACTGTAAAACATGGCGGAGGGAGCATCATGGTTTGGGGCTGCTTTGCTGCCTCAGGGCCTGGACAGATTGTTGTCATTGATGGGAAAATGAATTCCAGAGTTTTCAAGACATTTTGCAGGAAAATGTAAGACCTTCTGTCCGCCAACTGAAGCTCCGCAGAGGATGCGTGATGCAACAGGACAATGACCCAAAGCATACAAGTAATTCAACAAAAGAATGGCTTCAACAAAACAAAATACGCCTTCTGGAGTGGCCCAGTCAGAGTCCTGACCTCAACCCGATTGAAATGCTGTGGCATGACCTTAAGAGAGAGATTCACACCAGACATCCCAAGAATATTGCTACACTGAAACAGTTTTGTGAAGAGGAGTGGTCCAAAATTACTCCAGATCATTGTGCAGGTCTGATCTGCAACTACAGGAAACGTTTGGTTGAGGTTATTGCTGCCAAAGGAGGGTCAACCAGTTATTAAGTCCAAAGGTTCACATACTTTTCCACCCTGCACTGTGAATGTTTACATGTTCTGTTTAATAAAAACATGAAAACATCTAATGTTTGTGTTGTAATATTTTAAGCAGATGGTGTTTTTCAAATTGTTGTGACTTTGATGAAGATCAGAGCACATTTTATGACCAGTTCATGCAAAACTCCACGTAATCCCAAAGTCTGCGGGGAGTAGGGCACCAGGCCTGTCTCTGCTGTGTGATGGTGTGAAAGGACCACGGGGTTGGGTGAAAGGGCAGAGATGAATGAGGATCTGCTTGCGCCTAAATCAACCAGGTCGTTAGTGCCATGTGAGAATGGGGTGGATCAGAATGCCTGGGAAGGATGGCAAGATACTGCGGTATACCTACCGAGACAAGACTCGGGTGTGTCTGTGATGCCATATGGTTGGGAGCAAGGACAAGGGATGACTGAGGGTCTGCTTGTGCCTAAACCAACCAGGACTCTAGTGCCCTGTGAGAATGGTGTGCATCAGAATACCTGGGAAGGATGGCAGGGTACTGCGGTATGCCTACCTAGACCACACTCGGGTGTGTCTGTGATGGTTGGGAGGGAGAACAAAGGATGGAAACGGGTTCCTTTGTGGTAGAACCAACTGGGTCGGCGGCACTGGAGGGGAATGGTGTGGATCGGAATGCATGGGATGGGCAGGATACCGCGGTGTGCCAGCCTGTGCCATGTGTGTTTGAGAGCCAGGGGTAAAGTCCTGGGAAAAAAAGTGAGGGAACTCACCCACGAATTCCACAACCCCTATTACCTGAAGAAAAATATATATATCACGAGTATAGCAGTACGTGTGATACCATTTTTATTGGGTTAACATTACATTTAAAAGACAAGCTTTGAAGAGTGTAACCTCTCCTCTTCAGGTCTGGAAACTATACTGATCAGTGAAAGGTATCACTACGTACAGGTATACTCGTGATTTTGGCAACTGGGCTAACACATTATATATAATATACACTGGCAAGAAAAAGTATGTGAACCCTTTGGGATTATGAGGAGTTTTGCATGAATTGGTCATAAAATGTGCTCTGATCTTCATCTAAGTCACAACAATTTGAAAAACACAGTCTGCTTAAAATAATACAACACAAACATTATATGTTTACATGTGTTTATTGAACAGAACATGTAAACATTCACAGTGCAGGGTGGAAAAAGTATGTGAACCCCTAGCCTAATGACTTCTCCAAGAGCTAATTGGAGCCAGGAGTGAGCCAACCTTGAGTCCAATCAGTGTGATATTATTGGATGTGTTGCTGAAAGCTGTCCTGCCCTTTAAAAACACACCCCAGTTTTGGGTTTACTGGTTTCAAGAAGCACTGTCTGATGTTAACCTTGCCTCGCAGAAAAGAATTCTCAGAAGACCTACGATCAAGAATTGTTGACTTGCATGAAGCTGGAAAGGGTTACAAAAGTATCTCCCAAAGCCTTGATGTTCATGTGTCCACGGTAAGACAGACTGTCTACAAATGGAGAAAGTTCAGCACTGTTGCTACTCTCCCTAGGCATGGTCGTCCTGTAAAGATGACTGCAAGAGCACAGCGCAGAATGCTTAAGGAGGTAAAGAAGAATCCTAGAGTGTCAGCTAAAGACTTACAGAAATCTCTGGCACATGCTAACATTTTTGTTGACACATCTACAATAAGGAAAACATTAAACAAGAATGGAGTACATGGGAGGACACCACGGAGGAAGCCATTGCTGTCCAAAAAGAATATTGCAGCACGTTTGAGGTTTGCAAAAGAGCACCGTGATGTTCCACAGCACTACTGGCAAAATATTCTGTGGACAGATGAAACCAAAATTGAGTTGTTTGGAAAAAACACACACTATGTGTGGAGAAAAAAGGCACAGCACACCAACATCAAAACCTCATCCCCACTGTAAAACATGGCGGAGGGAGCATCATGGTTTGGGGCTGCTTTGCTGCCTCAGGGCCTGGACAGATTGTTGTCATTGATGGGAAAATGAATTCCAGAGTTTTCAAGACATTTTTCAGGAAAATGTAAGACCTTCTGTCCGCCAACTGAAGCTCCGCAGAGGATGCGTGATGCAACAGGACAATGACCCAAAGCATACAAGTAATTCAACAAAAGAATGGCTTCAACAAAACAAAATACGCCTTCTGGAGTGGCCCAGTCAGAGTCCTGACCTCAACCCGATTGAAATGCTGTGGCATGACCTTAAGAGAGAGATTCACACCAGACATCCCAAGAATATTGCTACACTGAAACAGTTTTGTGAAGAGGAGTGGTCCAAAATTACTCCAGATCATTGTGCAGGTCTGATCTGCAACTACAGGAAACGTTTGGTTGAGGTTATTGCTGCCAAAGGAGGGTCAACCAGTTATTAAGTCCAAAGGTTCACATACTTTTCCACCCTGCACTGTGAATGTTTACATGTTCTGTTTAATAAAAACATGAAAACATCTAATGTTTGTGTTGTAATATTTTAAGCAGATGGTGTTTTTCAAATTGTTGTGACTTTGATGAAGATCAGAGCACATTTTATGACCAGTTCATGCAAAACTCCACGTAATCCCAAAGGGTTCACATACTTTTTCTTGCCACTGTATATATATATCACAAACATATATATTTTTTTACTTTATACCTGGTCATGTTGGGTATCATTCGAAAGGCCATGCTCAGGTCTTTCGATTGACACCCTCCATGACCCCCTAGCTGCCTGGAGATATCGGGGTTCAAATGAACCCCCTATCTCCACCTGGGGATTGGCCTGGGCAATATATATACGCTTGATGTGAGCTAGCCTGGGCAATATATATATATGCATGATGTGAGCTGGCCTTGGCCTGGGCAATATATATACGCATGATGTGAGCTGGCCTGGGCAATATATATACGCATGTTGTGAGCTAGCCTGGGCAATATATATACACATGATGTGCACTGGCCTGGGAAATATATATATACGCATGATGTGAGCTGGCCTGGGCAATATATATACGCATGTTGTGAGCTAGCCTGGGCAATATATATACACATGATGTGCGCTGGCCTGGGCAATATATATATACGCATGATGTGAGCTGGCATGGGCCTGGGCAATATATATACGCATGATGTGCGCTGGCCTGGGCAATATATATATGCATGATGTGTGCTGGCCTGGGCAATATATATATATGCATGATGTGAGCTGGCCTGGCAATATATATACGCATGATGTGCGCTGGCCTGGGCAATATATATATACGCATGATGTGAGCTGGCCTGGGCAATATATATATGCATGATGTGAGCTGGCCTGGGCAATATATATATACGCATGATGTGAGCTGGCCTGGGCCTGGGCAATATATATACGCATGATGTGCGCCAGCATGGGCAATATATATATATACGCATGACGTGAGCTGGCCTGGGCAATATATATAGCATGATGTGAGCTAGCCTGGGCAATATATATATATGCATGATGTGAGCTGGTCTGGGCCTGGGCAATATATATATGCATAATGTGAGCTAGCCTGGGCAATATATATATATGCATGATGTGAGCTGACCTGGGCAATATATATATATATATGCATGATGTGAGCTGGCCTGGGCCTGGGCAATATATATATGCATGATGTGTGCCGGCATGGGAAATATATATATACGCATGATGTGAGCTGGCCTGGGAATGGCCAATATATATACGCATGATGTGAGCTGGCCTGGGCAATATATATACGCATGATAGGTGCTGGCCTGGGCAATATATATATGCAAGATGTGAGCTAGCCTGGGCAATATATATTTATACACATGATGTGAGCTGGCCTTGGCAATATATATACGCATGATGTGTGCTGGCCTGGGCAATATGTATATATGCATGATGTGAGCTGGCCTGGGCAATATATATATGCATGATGTGAGCTGGCCTGGGCAATATATATAGCATGATGTGAGCTAGCCTGTGCAATATATATATACACAGGATGTGAGCTGGTCTGGGCCTGGGCAATATATATACGCATGATGTGCGCTGGCCTGGGCAATATATATATATATATGCATGATGTGAGCTAGCCTGGGCAATATATATATATATGCACGATGTGAGCTAGCCTGGGCCTGGGCAATATATATATGCATGATGTGCGCTGGCCTGGGCAATACATATATACGTATGATGTGAGCTGACATGGGCCTGGGCAATATATATACGCAAGATGTGAGCTAGCCTGGGCAATATATATATACGCATGATGTGAGCTGGCCTGGGCCTGGGCAATATATATATGCATGATGTGAGCTGGCCTGGGCAATATATATATGCATGATGTGAGCTGGCCTGGGCAATATATATACGCATGATGTGAGCCAGCCTGGACAATATATATATACGCATGTTGTGAGCTGGCCTGGGCAATATATATACGCATGATGTGCGCTGGCCTGGGCAATATATATATTTGCATGATGTGAGTTACCCTGGGCAATATATATATATGCATGATGTGAGCTGGCCTGGGCCTGGGCAATATATATACGCATGATTTGAGCTGGCCAGGGCAATATATATATGTACGCATGATGTGAGCTGGCCTGGGTAATATATATATATGCATGATGAAAATTTGCAAAGGATAAGGCACGCAAAGTGAAATTTTGATGTGTCTGAAATTAAACTTACGTTTTGAAATTGAAACTCTTATTTTTTTTGTTAACTGTATTGAACAAATATAAATTATTTTTAATTTGTTTAATAGAGTTAATTTAAAATGGTTTAATACAGTTTATTTATATTTATTTTACCTTTACTATTGGTGCTTTTCAAACTTTATTCTTAAAAATATAAGAAATTTGGCAGTTTCATGTTGTGTCGTTTTGTTTTTTTGGGGGTGCAAGTAGCTGGTCTTGCCTAGGGCGCAAAATAGTCTAGCACCGGCCCTGACCGCAGGGTCCACCCCTGCACTCTTCCACAATACCACAGAGGGGTTACTCTATGAATGCACTTTCTGGCCTGGCACCAAAAGCACAATATCTGGGTGCACTGACGCCTTTACCAGATTCATATCTTTTTAATATAGGACCGCATGGTCCACCCCTGCACCCTTCCACAATACCACAGAGGGGTTACTGTATGAATGCACTTGCTGGCCTGGCACCAAAGGCACAATATCTCGGTGCACTGACGCCTTTACCAGATTCATATCTTTTTAATATAGGACCGCATGGTCCACCCCTGCACCCTTCCACAATACCACAGAGGGGTTACTGTATGAATGCACTTGCTGGCCTGGCACCAAAGGCACAATATCTGGGTGCACTGCCACTGACGCTGTACCAGATTCATATCATCGGAGGGGTTACGGTGTGACGGCACTTTTGCGACGCTAAAAGCCCAATTTTAAGCACCTATTGTTACTTTCATCCAAAGCCTGCATAAGTTTCACCATAATTTAGCCAAAAAAATCACTAAACTTTTTCTGCGCGTCCTAAAATGTCTTTTCATACAGGCTGCCGCCCCAAGCAGTTGTTTATGAATAGATTAAAGGAAAAGTATTTATCGTAATTTGAAACATCATTTGTTTGTTTTAAAATGTTTCTATACATCCTAGAAATCCGCCACTTCACGGGCAGGTTATGGGGACCTCCTAGGCACGATATTTGAAGGAATTTTTCGTTTTTATTTTTAACCCTTATTTCATGGAAAACTCACTGTCCCTTTAAAAACGTTTTTTTTAAAAAACTTTTTGTCCTTGTTTCCTGTCCCCCAGGACACTACCCGGACCCCCATACACCTTTTATGGCAAATATCTAGCATATATGCCCTCTTGGAGGGCACTCTAAAAATCTAATTTTGAGTCCCATTGACTTGTATTGAGTTCGAGTTCGAATTCGAACATTTGGAAAGTTCGAGTTCGAATGCGAACCGAACTCGGGGGTGTTCGGCTCATCACTAGTTATATGGATATATTTGCCCCCCGCTCATATGGATATATTTGCCCCAGCTCATGGATATATTTGCCCCAGCTCATATGGATATATTTGCCCCCAGCTCATATGGACATATTTGTCCCATCTCATATAGACATATTTGCCCCCAGCTCATATTTACATATTTGCCCCAGCTCATATGGACATATTTGTCCCCAGCTCATATGGACATATTTGCCCCCAACTCATGGATATATTTTCCCCAGCTCATATTGATATATTTGCCCCCAGCTCATATGGACATATTTGCCCCAGCTCATATGGATTTATTTGCCCCAATCTCATATGGATACATTTTCCCCCAGCTCACACATGGATATAATTGCCCGCAGCTCATATGGATATATTTGCCCCAGCTCATAAGGATATATTTGCCCCCAGCTCACACATGGATATAATTGCCCCAGGTCAGCTCAAATGGATGTAATTGCCTCCAGCTCATATGGAAATATTTGCCCCAGCTCACACATGGATATAATTGCCCCAAGCTCACCTCTCTGACAGGTGCCAGGCCCGAAACAATTTAGCTGCCGGCCCGGCGGCCGCATGTTCATCCTTGAAGCGGCAGCTGGAATGAAGCACGACTGCTCGCCTGTGATCTATTCAACAGACAGCCGCGATCTCACAAGATCACTGAGTTCGTTCCCGCAGCGTTCTCGCAGCGTTCCACTGTGGGAGAACTGCGGGAACGCCATTCCACTGCAGAATTAAGTTCAAAATCCTTATCCTTACCTACAAAACCCTCACTAACTCAGCTCCCCACTACCTGTCCTCACTAATCACCAAATACGCCCCAGCCCGCTCCCTAAGGTCAAACAGTGACCTGCGCCTAGCTTCTCACCGCATCACCTCTTCCCATGATAGACTGCAGGATTTCTCACGCGCAGCCCCCACTCTCTGGAACGCTCTCCCTCGTACTGTCAGACTTTCCCCTAACTTCTCTTCCTTCAAACGCTCCCTTAAAACGTTCCTATTTAGGGAAGCCTACCACCCAACTCACTGACGCAATCATCAATCACTCTAACCTTACAGTCCTCTCCTCCTGTTTCCAACCCCAACCCTCCCAGATTGTGAGTTCCTACGGGAATAGGGCCCTCATCTCCTCCTGTACTGTTTGTCAAATGTTGTTCAATGTATTGTAACCCTGTCTATACTGTGCTTATTGTACAGCGCTGCGGAATATGCTGGCGCTTTATAAATAAAGAATAATAATAATAATAATTCCCGCGCGTTCCTGCAGGACTCGAGCCCTGTCTGAGACTGTGTCTGGTGCTGAGTGCATACTGTGTGGTCAGGAGGAAGGACCGAGGGTAAAAGAGTGTTACCCAGTGCCTGGACCATCCAGGTCGGGGGTACCATGTGAAACAAATGGAGAGAGGAACATCCTGGACAAGCAGGATACTGCGGTAGCCAGTCTGTGTCGTGTGGGTGTGAGACTGTGTATGGCGCCGAGCACATGCTGTTTGGTCAGGAGGAAGGGCCTGGGGTTAAAGAGTGTTGAACTGTGTCAGAGCCAACCTGGTCCCCAGTCCCAACTGGTACTGATCATCCTCCCTGGGGAGGAGGATGGAATATGTATGCCCATCTGTCAAGGAGCAAGATGTGCTTGATGTACTGTGTGATCAAGTGAGGAAACTGTGTGCATTGGAGGAAGGGTCGAGAGTGAGCGTGTATAATCCTGTGCCCGAATTGTGCGGTTCCCCAAATTCTGAATGTGCGTGAACAGTGAGTGAGAGAGGGGGAGGGAGCGGGTTCTATTTTGCCCCCATGACCTCCCATCCATCTGCCCAGAGCCAGGTGCGATGCCTGACTCCGTCAGCAGATGCAGAGGAGATGATTGCAGGGGGGTAGGCTGGGGGACCCACCGGGGACCGTTGCCCTCCCCCATGCTTTCCCATACCCCCTGCTGTAAGAATGGCTCGGGAGCAGAAGACTGTTTCTGAATATCATGCTGGCTGTGAGACTGGGATGCAAGGTGAGAGCGAGCAACGCCGGATGCAACCCCAAAAGGTGTACCAGGGGGGCTGCAGAAGCACAAGGGCTTCCCCGAGTCTGTGCTGTGTGGTGGGTGCTGTGTGAGTGACCCCCTCTCTCTGGCTTGGGAGAGGTGGGGTAGAAAGGTGGTGTCCCCAAAGGCCTCCATGGTGGATTGTGTGACATGGTTGAGAGACGGAGTGCAAGCTTTGGTGGGGAAAATGCATGGGCATCTGTGCTTCACCCACTCCATACCGAAGCAGGAGTGTGACGCAGGTGCAAAGGGAAACGTTCAAAAGGCCAGGCAGGAGGCACTGGTACTGACATCGCTAAGACAGAACCAGATTCATGCTGCCTGGGAGGCAGGGCTGTAGGGAGGGCGAGGCGAGTAAGGCAGTCGCCTCGGGCACAGTTGCAACGGGGCGCAGGCACAGACTGCCAGAACTGAGCGCAGGGGACACTTGGGGCTGCTGCATTCACTCGCTGAGAGCAGCGAGATGGGAGACATGCAGGAGGATGGGAAGGAGCCGGCAGAAGGTGTCTCATTCAGCTGCTGAGCTAGGCCCCTTCCGGCTGCTCCTCCCATCCTCTTGCAAGACTTCCTGTCCCCACACCACGTGGACGGGAGAGAGCAGGGAAGAGAAGAAGCTGTGCTGAGCTGATTAAGTAATGAATATTCATAAGGGTCAGGGAACAAGAAGTGAGCTGGGCCCCAGGAAGAGTTAGTGTGGAGGAGAGCCAGCTCAGAGCAGAAAGCCAGACTCATCATGTATCATATAATAAAGAAGTTGCTGTAAACAGAACCTCGTGGATCATTTCAATAAATTAAAAAGCTGAACAACACATGGTACCAGAAGTGGATGTTTCTTAAAGTTCTACCAGTTACCAGCAAATAAAGCAACATGGATCTGCAACAAGGTGCATCACATGGCCAGCAAACCTCACAGAGCTTACCTGTGAGAACTGATAGCCTGAAGCCACCTCCTGAAATCAGGTTTGTGGGTAATCTGGATGAAGTGTGGAGATCATTTAAGCAGAGATTTATCCTGTATATGAAAGCAACAAACACCTGCACTTTGCCAAGTGATCAGAAAGTAGCTTTGCTCTTAACTGTTGCTGGAGCCGAAGCCTTGGACATTTATAACAGTTTTCAATTATCTGAATCTGATGGTGAGAATTATGAGATGGTTATGGAAAGATTTGCTGCATATTGTTCACCAAAGAAAAATGAAACCTATGAGCGTTTTGTATTTAACTCAAAGGTGCAGCTGCCACATGAGACAGTGGAGGAGTTTATCACTGACCTAAGATTAAAAAGCAGGTCTTGTAACTTTGGCCCTCTGCAATAATCTTTAATCAGAGATAAGATTGTGAATGTGATAGGCTGCAACAGTAATAAAATACGTGAGAGACTACTAAGAGATTGTGATTTGACTCTGCAGAAAGCTTTGTCCATATGTCAGTCTGCAGAGCAGACCAAAAAACAACTAGATGTTTTCTGTAAGCAAGATTGTCAGGAACTGGTTAATGAAGTCAGAAAACACAGATCTGCAGGTTCCAGAAGACAGTCCTTTCCACAAATGTCAGAGAGTTGACCAAAGAATAAAGTGAATATACAAGATGCAAAGTACAGAGATGCTTCATGTGGGAAATGTGGAAAAATTCATGAGTTCCGCAAATGTCCAGCCTATGGACAGAAATGTAGTATCTGCAAAAAATATAATCACTTTGCCAAACAGTGTAAGCAAGATACACAACTACATGCTGTTACAACATATACCTCCAGCTCAAGTGAGGATGATCTTTTTGTGGATGTGGTCAATCAAGTACTGTACCTACAACAGATAGGGAATGGATTGTAGAGGTAGAAGCTCATGGTGTACTGATACCATTTACAGTAGATACTAGAGCAGAACCCAATGTTATTCCAGAGGCTCGATGGAAACAACTGCAACCTAGACCTAGACTTCAGAAACAAACTAAAGTACTGAAAGCATATAATGGACTTGACATTCCAACTGTGGGTCAATGCATACTCACCCTAAAGCATAACTCCACAGTAACAAAACACCTGTTTATTGTGGTTCCTGGAGAAAAGGTTCCTTTAATTGGATTACAATCTATACAACAACTAGGACTGGTCACCAAGCTCTTTGAGATTACAGAATTGAAGCATGAGAGTCTGAATACCTTACTTGAAAAGTATAAGGATGTTTTCTGTGGACTTGGTAAACTTCCCATTAAATATAAAATTGCCTTAAAGCCAGAAGCACTGCCTGTGATTCATGCTTCTCGTAAAGTACCAGTAGCCCTATGTGACCCACTGAAAAAAGAGTTACAGTGCTTGATAAAGATGGATGTACTCGAGCAGGTATATGAACCACCTGAATGGGCTCATTCTTTGGTTATTGTGGCTAAAAAGGACGGTTCCCTAAGGTTGTGTCTGGACCCTAAAGAGTTAAATGCCAGTATTAAAAGGGAACACTACCAAATACCAACCAACACAAAAGGAAATTCTAGGGGAGATGGCTGGTGCTCAGCTGTTTACATTTCTTGATGCCTCTAATGGATTTTGGCAGGTACCTCTGGAGAAAGGGAGTCGGCGCATTTGTACTTTCAATACACCCTTTGGGAGGCAGTGTTTCAAGCGTCTTCCATTTGGTCTGTGCTCCGCACCTGAAATATTTCACCGAACCATCCAGCAACTGTTTGATGGGGTAGAAGGTGTCAAAGTATACATAGATGACATTTTGATATGGGGTGCTGATGAAGCTGCACATAATGAACGACTTGAGAACGTATTACAGATTGCACATGACAATGGGTTAAAGTTTAATCAAACAAAGTGTAGATTTCTTCAATCAGAAATTCTGTACCTGGGAGAGATCATCTCAAATTTTGGAGTGAAGCCTGACCCTGCCAAGGTCAAGGCTATTAAGGACATGCCAAGCCCAGCAAACAAGAAAGATTTGCAAAGATTTCTGGGAATGGTGACCTACTTGGGCAAGTTCATTGCGAATCTGTCAGACAAAACAAAACACATGAGAGTTTTACTAGTTAAGGATGCTGAGTGGCGCTGGGGAAAGGCGCAAGAGGCGGAATTTGTTTTACTAAAGGAGTTGCTAATGACAGCACCTACTCTACAGTTTTTTGATGCTTCACGTATAACAAAAATTTCCACAGATGCATCCAAGGATGGACTTGGTGCAGTCCTTTTACAACATGATGGCACAGGGTGGAGGCCTATTGCTTACACAGCCAGGGCATTTACAGAAGCGGAATACAAGTATGCTCAGATTGAAAAGGAGACACTTGGCATCGCATTTGGCTGTGAAGCATTTCACAATTTTGTCTATGGAACTTCATTTACAATTGAAACTGATCATAAACCATTAATAACTATATCTCAGAAAGAGTTGTGGAAAGCTCCACCTAGAATTCAGAGACTGCTTCTCAAGCTGCAAAAATATGATCATGTGTTGGAATTTTCCCCTGGCAGACATCTTTTAATCGCAGACACGTTGTCAAGAATTTGGCCTGAAAGGACCGGGTCTCCGGGTGCTGGAATCGATTCTGATGTGGATGTGCATATTAACAGCATTGTGATGTCGGGCGTGATCTCAACAGTCATGTGGAAAAAACTGCAACGAGCTACTGCAGAAGATGAAACTCTTCAAAATGTGATACAAGCCATACTTTCAACAAATAAGAAAATTTACATGCCGAAACAATATCTTGCACACAGGGATGAACTGCTTGACAATGTACTCTTGAAAGGCAGGAGATTGGTAATTCCGGTTTCTCTCAGACGAGAAATGCTTCAAAAAATACATGAAGGACATTTAGGAATACAAAAATGCAGGAGAGCAAGGGAAATTCTTTTCTGGCCTTCCATGATGAGTGACATAGCAGCTTTAGTCTCTTCATGCCCTACTTGTCAGGTGTTTCATCCAGCCAGACCAGAAGAACCTTTACTTCAGGACGATATGGTGAAGATTCCTTGGCATACAGTGGGAGTGGATATATTTTCACTTGATGGACATGATTACCTAGCAGTGCTGGACTCTTACTCATCATACCCTGAGGTTGCTAAACTCTGGAATACGTCCTCAGAGCATGTGTGCTGGAAATTACAAGCAATATTTTCAAGATTTGGCATACCTACAATCCTAAAGACTGACAATGGTCCACAGTTTTCTTGCAGGTACTTTAAAGCATTTTCTGAAGAGTATGGATTTCTTCACAGAACCTCAAGTCCGAAATATCCTCAAAGCAATGGATTAGCTGAGTGTGGAGTTAAAATCATTAAGAGACTCTTTACAAAGGCAAGTCACTTAGGGGAGGCCCCACAGGTTGCTTTGCTTAATTATAGAGCCACACCTTTGGAGGGGGGCAAATCTCCCACAGAATTGTTCTTCGGTCGTCAGATAAAGACTAAGTTACCATAATTGAATTTGACACAGTATCACAATGACAGAGAGTTGCATACTTCCTACATTGCAAAGAAGGATGGAATTAGGAAACGTCAGAAATGGAACTATGACAAAAGTGCAAACAATGTAAAAATGCTGCATGTTGGGGACACTGTAAAGATCTGGACTGGTCAGCGCTGGACGAATGAAGCTGTAGTGCTGCGTCAAGTCTCAGACCGGTCCTTTGAAGTTCAAACAAAGCATGGAGTGGTGTTGAGATGCAATCTGAAACATTTATTGAAGATACCATGTCACTCTCTAGACCTACCACAGTCACAGGACATGGATTATTTCAGTAATGGTGAGGATTCTGAGGAGCCGTGCTCTGATATGCAACATGACCACGATGTAATTCATCGGGAACCATTTCTGATAGATACTCCTGAGGAGCCCTCATTTGAGGATACTGACAATAGAGTGGACATTCCTGCCACAGTAGAGCATCCAGGAAGAGCTTTACAACAGTCATCACAAGGGGACCAACATACATCAAGTGGCAGAGCTGTCAGAGGCCACAAAGACTCATTGAAGAATGTTAACTGCTGTTGACACTAAACTCATTGACATTTCTGTTATACATAGTTATGTGTTGTAAGTTGTCGCCAAACTGACATCTTATTTCTTAGGAAATTGTTCTATTGCTTATTATCAATGTTTTCGTTTTGTTGTTTGTTTTTGTAGAAAAGAAAGGAAGTGCTGAGCTGAGTAAGTAATGAATATTCATAAGGGTCAGGGAGCAGGAAGTGAGCTGGGCCCCAGGAAGAGTTAGTGTGGAGGAGAGCCAGCTCAGAGCAGAAAGCCAGACTCATCATGTATCATATAATAAAGAAGTTGCTGTAAACAGAACCTCGTGGATCATTTCAATACATTAAAAAGCTGAACAACACATGGTACCAGAAGTGGATGTTTCTTAAAGTTCTACCAGTTACCAGCAAATAAAGCAACATGGATCTGCAACAAGGTGCATCACATGGCCAGCAAACCTCACAGAGCTTACCTGTGAGAACTGATAGCCTGAAGCCACCTCCTGAAATCAGGTTTGTGGGTAATCTGGATGAAGTGTGGAGATCATTTAAGCAGAGATTTATCCTGTATATGAAAGCAACAAACACCTGCACTTTGCCAAGTGATCAGAAAGTAGCTTTGCTCTTAACTGTTGCTGGAGCAGAAGCCTTGGACATTTATAACAGTTTTCAATTATCTGAATCTGATGGTGAGAATTATGAGATGGTTATGGAAAGATTTGTGCATATTGTTCACCAAAGAAAAATGAAACCTTTGTATTTAACTCAAAGGTGCAGCTGCCACATGAGACAGTGGAGGAGTTTATCATTGACCTAAGATTAAAAAGCAGGTCTTGTAACTTTGGCCCTCTGCAATAATCTTTAATCAGAGATAAGATTGTGAATGTGATAGGCTGCAACAGTAATAAAATACGTGAGAGACTACTAAGAGATTGTGATTTGACTCTGCAGAAAGCTTTGTCCATATGTCAGTTTGCAGAGCAGACCAAAAAACAACTAGATGTTTTCTGTAAGCAAGATTGTCAGGAACTGGTTAATGAAGTCAGAAAACACAGATCTGCAGGTTCCAGAAGACAGTTGAAGGAAAAGGAATCCTCAGACCACCATCTGCTGACCTATAAGAAGGACCCTATAAGTAGTTAAATAACACCCCGTGAATTATAATATTAATTTAAGATAAATTGATAATCAGCAGTATATTAGGACTGGGGCTCATTTCTCAAGATGTTTAGAAATGTTTTTTTGAAATGTCTTTAGATACTGATCTTTAGAAATGTTCTTTAGAAATGTCTGAAGAAATGAACTGATGGCTAGCATTTCTCAAGAGATAGCATGTCACAAGAAATCACATGCCGAGGCCACGGGACTGTCCAGAAATGTGTCACCAGACCTGTATTGAAACTGGCCAATGAACGATGTTATGTTTTGAAATGAACTAATGAAATAAAGAGCCAGCGCCTTGACACAGGGTATAAATAAGTGTCAAAACCGTTGGAAGGCAGAGAGAGGGATGCCAGACAAAAAAATGCCTCGTGTGTTTTGATTTCTCTCTCTCTCCTGCGCAGAATGAGAGTTAACTCAAGGTGTGCCTAAGACAGGGTCTTAGGGGTTAAGGACGGACAATTGGAGACCATTATTTCTCTTCAATCTGGAGGCACTGCCGAAATGAACAGTCATCCCTCGTCCTGGTGAGTATATTGTCTTGTCTGGACGAGGGCAATGACAGCGTTTATCTCGAACTAAAGTTAGTTGTCCATGTCCTATAGAAGTTAAAAGAAAACGTTGCCACGGGCCGTTTATTTAAAGATGGAGTGGGTCAGGGACCACACTCAATAGAAGGGACATTATATGTCCAATTGATCACACCTTGCGTTAACCCTCATAAAATGTATAGAGTATAAAAATATTAGAGTGTAAGAATATTAGAGTATAAGAATATTACAGTATAAGAATATTAGAGTGTTAAGATTCACTGCTGAACGATCTGTAAGGTAAAACAGACGTCCATCAGTTGTGATAATAGAGTTATAAGTTAAAATAACGAACAATCCGCAAGGTGAGGCGGAAAAGTCGTTATGTATATGTATATATTGTTAAAGTATATATTATTAGAGTGATAAGTTAATTGGGTGGCAGGAAAATCTGTAAAGTATGCAGACTTTTGCCCCTTTGTATACTGATGGTACTGTGTATATATATATATATATAAGAGCTGACTGGTTGGACATTGTTTGCTGTGAGGTGTATGTTGTATTAAGCAGAGGTGTTTGTTGGCCATTTGTGTGTTAGTTGCTGACTGATGGGGTGGATGATGTTGGTCATGTATGCAGCTACTAACCGGAGATACATATATTGTGAAGCTAGTTTTTATATACTATTGGATTGTGGTTTATAAATTTTTGTTTATGATATGAAGGAATTATATAACTACAAAATAAAAGTAAAAGATTAGAAGTTTGATTCTCGAGATTAGGGGAGGATTCACTAAATAAGTTTTTATTACTTATCCTTAAATTAGCTCATTTTTTGTTGATCCATGTAGCATAGAGATATATATATAGTAAGAATTTAAATTGTTTTTCTTTTCGAGCACTGTGAAGAGCCTCTCTTTTTTCTTTCTTTCTCTATTTTACCTGCCTGATTATTCAATTGTTCAACTAACCATGGGTATTCAAAGTAGCAAGGTTAAAGAATATCCCTTACTGAAAATAGGAGAGTTTTGTAAAGATTATGTAGCACGAGTAGGGGTACAGATTGCTATTTAATTAACCCATGGATAGATAGTATGGCGGGATGGACAGAAGCAGTGGGAGTTGTGATCCTTTCCTCAGACAGGGAGACCACAGCCCATTCTATATGGATATAGTGAAAGGGCTTATGTCTTGGTGACACCGAGGCATGGCCCCACTATGCAGGAGACCCTCAATGGGATATGACATATATGAAATTAGGGAGGGGGGGACAATGATTAATGGTGAAACAATGTAGAAGAGGGACCCCATTGTCCTCTGACAGCGCCAGACTGCATAAAATAGAATTAAGCATATTACGGAGAAAACAGGAAGTCCCACGAGCGGACTGGGGGCCCTCGCCCCCCTCCCTCTTACAAATACTCAATGTATCCTTCACTTGCTGGTTTCCAAGACACCGAAATACTCGGTGCTGTTGCAGCAATCGAATGTACATCGTCAGCCCCTAGTAAACCACAAATAGAAGATACTAGGGACATAAAAATGATAGACGAGATAAGAGCAGAAGAAAAAGAGGAAGTAAAAGAGAAAATAGAAAAAAAAAAGCAGAAGAATATATACTGACTTTCGTTATTATGGCCACTCGTATATAACAAAGGATCGCCATTAATAAGCCCTTAAGATATGAGAATAACACCAACAAAACCCATTTTCCATTTATGACCGTGGGGAATAAGTTACTTAGGAATAGATGATATTAATAGAATTTTTAAACATTGTCAAAAAGAGAAAGAGGACGGACTACGTCCTATGATTGACCAGTTTCTACAGGATGGTATCCTGGAACCTGTAGTCTTCCCCTTCAGTACCCCAATTAACCCCGTGAACAAAGCTGACGGGACTGTCAGGTTCGTTCAAGACTTGCGCGCAGTTAATTCCCTAGTGATTTTAATTGCGCCAATTGTCCCAGATGTCACGTCACTTCTGTCATCAATATCAGCGACACATACACATTTTTCTGTAATTGACCTGAAGAATGCATTTTTTAGCATCCCTGTACATCTGGAAACGGCATTGCTGTTCGCATTCACATTTGAAGGCACCCAATTTACATGGAAAAGGTTATCTCAGGGGTACATTGATGCCCCAGTGGTCTACAGTATTGTACTGCAGGCCACTTTGAAATTCTGGCACCCCAGCCATGGTTCTGTCCTGCTGCAATACGTGGATGATCTCCTCGTATGCAGTTCATCAGAGGAGGCCTGCCGGGAGGATGGTAAAACACTTCCTCGTTGGTTACAGGAATGTGGGTACAAGGTTTCCTTAAAATGAAAAATGCAGTGGTGTCAAACGCAAGTTGAATATTTAGGGTTTGTTCTCAGACAGGGGGAACGGAGCATCAGTCAGAGAGAGTCCAGTCTGTCACGGGCCTGGTCAACCCGAAAACTAATAAGGACATGTTGTCATTCTTAGACATGATAAACTATTGCAGACAGTGGATCCCTGACTGCTCCTATTATGATAACATTCTGAGACAAGCCACCCTGTTGGGTCAATCCAATGTGATAACGTGGTCTAATGAAATGTTAAATGCTTTTAAGGTTCTCAGAAATGCAATGATGTTAATAAGCCCCCGCGCTAGGCCTCCCTGATTATGTACTTTCATTTCATCTGTTTGCAAGGGACAATTGTACAACCAAGGCCGGGGTACTGACGCAAGAACATGGGGGGCGGTTGAGCCCATAACATTTTTTTCAAAGATTTTGCCAGTAACGGTACAAGGGATGCCGGCCTGTTTGCGTGCCCTGGCAGCATGTGCAATGGTCGTTAGTATGGCAAGCCAATACACATTAGGGTACGATCCTCATCTACCCACAACCCATGATGTTTTATTTTTACTTAAGGGCATACATACACGGCACATGTCACAGCGCTTTAGTGGATATGAAGTCACACTGCTAAGCAACCCTGCACTGCACATAGAATACAGTTCAAGTGTCTCTGGTCCAGCACCAATCCTAAACGCTTTACTGGGTCTTAAGAATCCCTCAGATACCATCCCACTCGAACATGACTGTGCTCTCTCCTTTGAGTTTGAAACTGCACCCCGCACTGATCTCATGTCAGCACCTGTTCCGGACGCAGATGTCGTCTTTGTTGACGGCTCCTGTACCCGCCCCAATGACAACACTTATTATGCAGGCTATGCAGTAGGTTCAACTCCCTGACACTGTTCTAGAGTCAGGGCCTGTACCCTACCAGTCTGCCCAGGCAGCAGAACTGATTGCATTAACACGAGCATGCAGGCTCTATGCGGGTAGACCTGTCACGATATACACTGACTCCAAATATGTTTATGGTGTGGTCCATGACCATGGGACGATATGGGAAAAGAGGGGATTTGTGGCCGCAGATGGCAAGAAGATTTCCCATTCGACCCTGGTCACGGACCTCCTAGCAAGCATTCTTATGCCCTCTCAGATAGCGGTGTTACATTGTAGAGCACACACCAGAGCCTCAGATCCTATTGCAAAAGGGAATCATCTGGCTGACCAAGCAGCTAAATGAGCAGCACAACAGGACATAGCTAAATTAGTAATGCCGGGTTTTGCGACCTCCCACAATGGATAGGGACCAATTATTTTGTACTTTACAAAAATATGCAACCACAGAAGAGCTAAAGAATTGGAAATTGGTACTCCCCATCATTCTGGCTGAAATCAGAATGGCGGTTAATAGGAACACAGGCTACTCCCCCTTCGAGATACTTATGGGCAGACCCTTTCCATTACCATGGTCTACAGGTAGGCTAACAGTGGAGACAGGGGACTTAGAGCAGATAAGGGATGAATATGTTAGGCAGCTGATCTCAACCCTCGAGACAACCAGAGACGAAGTTATATTTAAGTTCCCCTTTCTTTCAGACAAACCTACCCACCCATTTAATCCAGGAGACAAGGTGCTGGTAAAGCGGCTACAGAAAGGAAAAAGACCAGAGGATTTCGCCTATGGACCAGAGACCACGGTGGTAGCTGTAACCCGCACAGCTATACTGACAGAGGACAGCCCAGTCTGGATTCAACAAGGGACCCTCTCGAGTCAAGCGGATTCAACAAGGGACCCTCTCGAGTCAAGCGGATTCAACAAAGGACTCAACAAGGGGTACTAACGGGGGCAGCTAATAGCCCTGGCCTCCATCAGGAAGAGGACCCGGACCAAGAGACACTCACGAGGGCAGATAGCCCTGGTTTCCAACAAAGAGAAGATGACAACCAATGATCCTTTTCGAAGAGTATGGAGACGCATGTGGGGGGAAAAAAAAAGACTGAAATAATATGTTTACCCCCCCCCCCTTCGGAACATATGTCACAACCCCTATTGTCCACACCCCCTACCAGAAAGAACCCCAACCCAAACCATCACGGTCTGGCCACTGTTGTTTTTTTTTTTTATTGTCCACCATTACTGCAGTATGATACTGTACAAGGCAACTGTATATATATGTGTAACCGATGAGTACTGGGGACATAATTGTGATTATTGGGGCGCAGTGGGGTGGGACACGGGCAATATGGGATATGGTACCTCTTATGCCGAAGTTAACAGATGGGGATATAAACCAGATAGCGCCGCACGACGACGCAGTTCCGAGGGACAAAGCCTATTAAATCGTATGACTTTGATTGGGAGAGGTGGGTGGCGGTGCTCAATCAGAAGCGGAGCTCAGTCAGTACAATTGACGCTGACTATACAACACCCTTCCCAGGCTGACACGGGTGTCTATGTAATGGGAATATACGCAACCGCCACAACCAAATTCCCTCGATACAAGTTCAAACTCCAAGATATGGCCACTTATAAGAAGGAAGAGAACCCATTCCTACCCAGGAAATATGGAGAGGTAGTGAGACCTCATCCTCTCCTACCTAACACCAAAAGACCATTATTTCTCTTCAACAGTCCTTTCCACAAATGTCATAGTTATGTGTTGTAAGTTGTCGCCAAACTGACATCTTATTTCTTAGGAAATTGTTCTATTGCTTATTATCAATGTTTTCGTTTTGTTGTTTGTTTTTGTAGAAAAGAAAGGAAGTGCTGAGCTGAGTAAGTAATGAATATTCATAAGGGTCAGGGAGCAGGAAGTGAGCTGGGCCCCAGGAAGAGTTAGTGTGGAGGAGAGCCAGCTCAGAGCAGAAAGCCAGACTCATCATGTATCATATAATAAAGAAGTTGCTGTAAACAGAACCTCGTGGATCATTTCAGTACATTAAAAAGCTGAACAACACAGAAGCAGGACAGGAGAGTAGAGCACTGCAGCTGCAGACAGGGAGATACCTCTTAGGTAAGATCACCCTCTCAAACAGCCCCCTCTCCTGCAGCTCCCCCCCAGCTTCCCCCTCATTAGCTCTACCTCCCCAGCTCTCTACCCCCTATAAGAGCTCTACCCCCTCTTTAGCCGCTTTTCCCCCAGCTCTCTAAACCCCAGCCCCCAAGCTCTACCCCAGCTCTCTATCCCGAGCCTCCCAGCTCTCTACCCCCAGCCCCACATCTCTACCCCCAGCCCCTCCAGCTCTTTACTCCCACATCTTTCCCCCCCAGCTCTCTTCCCCCCACATCTCTACCCACCAGCTCCCCTTATAAGCTCTCCTCCCCTCTCCGATTTTATGTCAAATCAGTAATTTCTTTTAAATAGGATTTTTTCTGCATCCCCGCCATGGATCCCACCCCACCCCCCAGCATCATGACGCGCAAAGGGAAGGGGACCTGGAAGCAGTGTGCTGTAATCTGCTGGGGGACACAGTGGGAGGACATCGAGGGAACGCGGGGACAAGGAATGTACAATCCCGAGTGTGGCTTTGGGTTACTGCTTTTGGTACTGAAAATTAACCCCGAGCCACACTCGTGATTACTGCCAGGGAGGTTAATATACATATAATAATGCTCCTCTCATTGAATAAAACACAAAACTCTCATGTTCACTACCCAATCCACAACGCTCTCATGTTCACTACCCAATCCACAACGCTCTCATGTTCACTACCCAATCCACAACGCTCTCATGTACGCTACCCAATCCACAACGCTCTCATGTACGCTACCCAATCCACAACGCTATGATGTTCAATACGCAATTCACAACGCTATGATGTTCAATACGCAATCCACAACTCTATCATGTTCAATACGCAATCCACAACGCTATCATGTTCAATACGCAATTCACAACGCTATGATGTTCAATACGCAATCCACAACGCTAGCATGTTCAATACGCAATCCACAACGCTCTCATGTTCGCTACCCAATCCACAACACTCTCATGTTTGCTACCCAATCCACAATGCTCTCATGTTCCCTACCCAATCCACAACGCTATCATGTTCAATACGCAATCCACAACGCTATCCTGTTCCCTACCCAATCCACAACGCTATCATGTTCAATACACAATCCACAAGACTCTCATGTTCGCTACCCAATCCACAACACTCTCATGTTCGCTACCCAATCCACAACGCTCTCATGTTCAATACGCAATCCACAACGCTATCATGTTCAATACGCAATCCACAACGCTATCCTGTTCAATACACAATCAACAACGCTATCATGTTCGCTACCCAATCCACAATGCTCTCATGTTCGCTAACCAACCCACAATGCTCTCATGCTCGCTACCCAATCCACAACGCTCTCATGTTCCCTACCCAATCCACAACGCTCTCATGTTCCCTACCCAATCCACAACGCTCTCATGTTCCTTACCCAATCCACAACACTCTCATGTTCAATACCCAATCGATACATATTACTGTGAGTTTTATTGCTGTGGATTCTGTGATACGCTCATACACAACGCACATAACTGAGTTTTATTGCTGTGGTACCCTGATACACTCATACACACACGGTCCTCTAAAACATCTGGGAATAGCTTGGTCTCTGGCCCTGTGGGGCCTCATAACTGAGCTTCACCTAAGGCCTCACCAAATCTGGAGCCGCCTCTGCTGACTAACACAGGGGAGACTAATGCTAGTTAGTATTCTTAATTTTCTTGTTATTTATTACCTATTTTCCTCTAAATAACCTTAAAAATATTGTGTGTGGGGGGGCACAATGTTCTATTCTTGCCTCGGGTGCAAAAGGAGCTAGCTACGGTTCTGCTGTGAGGTTCCATTCCCTGTAGCAACTCCATGTGGTTTATCAGATGCAAAGATAGAAGACCAACAGGGTTATTCAAAGAGCTCTGAATTGCTAGCGAAAGGTAACCGAATGCTGAAATTCAGCGTCCGGTTACCTTTCCTGGCCATTCGGCTATCCAGAGAGCAGGCAGTTCGCCAAATGTTTGCGAATTGCCTGCGCATATGGTGCCTGTTCAAGGCAGGGCAGTGAATTCCCCATAGAGAAGCAATGCTTCGTCTATTCAGAGAACAAAAACCAGCAGTGAAAGGTTGCCGAAAGGCCCTGCCATTCGGTGGTTTCATTCGACAGGTTTATTCAGGCGAATCCCATAGGCTTCTATGGTAAAAATATTCCTGTTTTAATTCAATATCTAATAAACCGTTTATTATAAGATTCTGCAGTAATACGTTTCTTTATTTTTAGATTTTTTTAGGATCTTTTAGGCATTTTTTCCATTTTTTTAAAAATAGTTTTTTCTTTTTTCTGTAACAGCTCTTTTTATTATCATTCATTGGACCTTATATGTAAATTTCAGACATTTTCGTTCCGTAGTTTCTTTGCAAACAGCGTCTCACTTTTCAAACATTCAAGCGTACTGTTTTTTTTTTCACTCCATTTGTCTGCGGTGTCGGGTTTTTCCAGCGGCTGCTCTGCGCTCTGATCGGCTCCTGCTCGGGTTTCTCCGGCGTGTTCGGCAGGGTTAATCCAGATGTTTTTGTGGGTTTCGGTGTGCGTTCGCCAGGTTTTTCGGTGAGTGCTCGTCGAGTTTGCGGTGGCTTTTCCGTGCACTACGACAACCCTGTGGTGCTTGCTGAATACACCGCAGGGTCGCCAAAATGGGATCGCCAAATCGCACCGAATTGAAGAGAACGAAAAGTTACCGAACGTGTGGTGACTTTTCGATTCTCTTTGAATAACCCTGCATGTGTAAGACGCAAAAGATTTGGATATGAACCCAAGATGCAGTAAATAAATGATGAATGCGACAACAAAAGGGTTGGTGTGAAAATTGCAGAAATGTATATTAAATAACTGGATGCAAAACAAAAGGCAGGAATCTGTATAAATAATAATTGTCATTGAAAAGCAATGCAGATGATGGGGAAACACAGTCACTTGAAATAATGAACACTGGAAAAGGAAACCCGGATGATAAACATCTCTGGAGATCGAGTGAGGAGGAACAGTGGATCGTGGATGGAGTTCTAGAGGCAGGTAAAACAGAAGGGGGTCTCGAGACACAGTACCAGCAAGGAAAGTCCAGGGGAATAGCCAGGGGTCTTGTACACAGGAACCAATCAGAAGTATAGCAGCTGGTCACAAGGCTCTTGGACAGATTCAGGAACTTCCTAACTTTGCAAGGAGTCATACATTAATGACAGAGCGCTGGCTGGATGTGGGAGAGGTTCTTTTAAGGAACCCAGCCAGCACTCATTACATTCACCTTATGCAGGAGACCTGAGTTGGAACAAGGCATTATTAACATATACATGGATATGTTACCGGCTTTGAATTCAGGACGTGGCCTTCTTGTTATGGCATTGACGTGGGACCTGACAGGAGGTATGACGATTATAGTACCTATTCGCCATAATGCTTGGTAATACTTTGCATGACGTTAACAATCGTTCATTTTTCTGTTATATAAATTGAGCTACAATGCATGGGAAAACACAATTAAGCTCCTTTTTGAAGCCTGAGTTGATGCGTCTCAAGTAGTTAATTCAAAGATTTGAATATTCCAATCCTGAACCAAGCAATTATGCTTCCCTTTGAAACCATGGAAGGTGTGATGTAGCAGGTAATTGAGAGACTTTGGTCAAATTGTAATCAGCATGCTAGGGGAAATTTCCATTTGGTCTGCTCAGCAGGGGCCGCCAAGCTAGCCAGTAGGAGTGGCACCACCGTGACCAACAGTGCATTTCAGAAGAAGCAATCATGCCCTTTTGTAACTAGAAACATAGAAAAATGTCGGCAGATAAGAACCTTTTGGCCCATCTAGTCTGCCCAATTACATGGATACTTAACCTGTATTTATCTTTTGTTTAGGATAGCCTTATGCCTATCCCATGCTTGCTTAAATTCAATTACTGTTTTGGCCTCTACCACTTCAACTGGAAGGCTGTTCCATGTATCCACCACCCTCTCAGTAAAATAATGCTTCCTGATGTTACTTTTAAACCTTTGCCACTCTAATCTAAGACTATGTCCTCTTGTTTTTCTACTTTGTTTCCGTTTAAATATACTCCCTTCCTCTACCTTGTGGATTCCCTTTACGTATTTAAATGTTTCTATCATATCTCCTCTGTCTCGTCTTTTTTCCAAGCTGTACATGTTAAGATCATTAAGCCTTTCCTGGTAACTTTTCTCCTTCAAGCCATACACCATTTTAGTAGCCCTTCTCTGAACTCTCTCTAAGATTTCTATATCCTTCTGGAGATACGGTCTCCAGCACTGCACACAGTACTCCAAGTGAGGTCTCACCAGTGCTCTGTACAGTGTTATGAGCACTTCCCTTTTCCTCTTGCGCGTAACACTAATCCAAGAAAAAGAGGAAGCCTGCTGATTGGCTGGCTTACGTGAGAGGCGCTTCTCATGTAAACCATTAGCCAAGTTCATCATTTTCTGGATGGGAGCGGAAGAGGAGGGAGGTGAGTATAAAAAAAAATACGCCGTTTGAAACAGGTGGTTTTTAGGGTAAGTATTATATTTAAAAAATATATATATACACAATAACTAGGTAGGGAATAGGTATATTTTAATGTAAAAAAAGGGGGGTATTTTTAGCCTAGAGTGTTCCTTTAAATTAAATGAGAAGTGAACTGAGCATGCCCACGAATTACCAGCAGTGGATGGTCTGTACCATCTATGGGCATGACACTGGGGGAGCGGAAGAAATGTATAAATTGTGTGGCAAAAGCCATGCTCGTGGCTTATTCTTTCTGGGGACATGCATAGTGGGAATTTGCTGTTTTTCCAATATCAGCCTCAGGGAGTCACAGATGTCCTTTTAGCTTGCTGACTCATAAGTAGGTTCTGTGTGTTTAATCCTTTTTATTTTTCTGCTTGTGGATGTAATTATTAATTATAATACCTTTTTGATTCATGTGTATACCTGTGCAATTTCTTTATCATAATAAATATAAAACTTATTTAGATTTGCCTCTGTCTGATATAAGAACCACATTAACCAAAAAGACGGGATTTTCATAGTGTTTTTTTAGCTCGGATCGATCTACCACGAGTGAGTTGGGGTTAAATCAGTCGTTTGAACATTTTTCTAATTTGGGGGTGCATAATCAGAGTCTCAGGTCCGTTCTGGTTTAGGGATTAGGCATCCGGGGACCTGTGGTGGCAGTGTTGATAAATTACAAGGCAAGTGGGTGCAGGGATTGTGTGCAACGTAGTCATTATTCTGTGTCTAGTGCAAATGGATAGAGATTTGTAACCCTGCGTCCACTTCACCGAGTTACGCGCCCCTCTGGAGTGACGTCGTTACGTGACAACTAGGCAAGTGAGTGCGGGGGATTATGTGCCACATTGTCATTATTCTAGATCTAGTGCAGATAGGTAGTGATTTTTAACCATGCGTCTACTTCGCCGAGTCACGTATCCTTCTGGAGTGAAGGCGTGACAGTAAGAGTGAGGATATAAAATGTAATTACCTCCTACTATGGGCTGGTGAAAAGGGCAGAGACATTTTTAATACATGGGCCTTACTTGCAGACAATGCTATGTCGCTAAAGTCATATTACGACCGTTTTGCAGCGTATGTCGAGCCAAAAGCCAACGTAATATTTGCACGATATAAGTTCCACCAGAAAGTGCAGCAGACTCAGGAACCTTTTGAGCAGTTTGTGACAGACCTACGGCTCCTTGCTCGAGACTACAATTATGCTCACAGCGATGAGATGATCCAAGACCACATTGTCTTCGGCGTACACTCTCCGAGGGTCAGAGAGAAATTATTAAATGTCGGGTCTGAGTTAACACTAGAGAAAGCGATCGATATCGCCAGATCACATGAATTGACCCAGGCACAACTACTGTCAATTTCCAGAAGCCCAGGCTCTGGTGCCCCACATAGCGATGACGTTCACTAGGTTTCTCGCCAAACAAACTTTGGCGTGGATTGGAGGCAACATGGCACCCCTCACATACAGAAGTATGAATAAGTTTTCTGTTGTCGTAGCTCTGACCAAGCGCAACCCACTAAGTGCAACTACTGTGGTAACAGGCAATAGCGCTCGCTATCAATGTCCTGCAAGAGGGAAAATATGCAAGTCATGTGGAAAACCTAACCACTTCGCCAAAGTTTGCCGCTCTAGCCATAGCAAAAATGTCCATTCTGTAAAAAACGATGGCACTGACCCAGAAGAGCATGAGGAAATGGTCGTAGACTTTGTGACCCAAAACAGCCACAACCCAGACATGGAGCAAGCTTTTGCCAGTATTCAAGACAGTCCAAAACTAATTGGAATAAGATTCAAGATAGACAATGGATCTTCCTCTAACATCATTCCCCTGTACGACTACAATAAACTGAAAACCCAGTGTACTCTGCGACCGGCAACTTGCCACCTGTATGGCTACGGTGGTGAACGCCTGGCAGTTATAGGAAAGTGCTACCTTAAATGCCAGCACAAAGACCCTCAAATGTTCCTGACATTTTACATTATCGACATGAGAGCACCTCCCGCAGCCCCGGCCTGACCATGGAGCGGTTTGGAGCAACCGCTCCAGGCAGCAGATTTTAGGGTATCGGCATATTTTTGCTGCCAAGCCCTTGCACTATTTTTAAAACAGCGACAGTGCAGTGGCCGCTCCGTGCCAAACGTCCGGTCTTACTACCTGTCTGGGTGTCGCCTTCTGGCATCACCGGAGCATTGCATGACGGGAGGTGTTGTTTTAGACTGGTGCTCTGCAATATGCAGTAATCCAGTCTAAAACTACACCTCCCAGCATGCAATGCTCCGGTGATGCCAGCAGGCGGTGCCCGTACAGTGAGTTAACCTGGAAGTTTGGCGCTGACTTTCACTGTTGGGGGGAACAGCGCCTGTGAAGGCAGAAAAGCAGGCGCTAGGCATCATAAAGACCAGAGGGGGACAGAGCCTGCTGGTAAGTACAAGCCTGTCTCTCTATCCCCCCATCCATTCCTCTCACGCCCACACCTCTCTCTCCTCCTTCTTGCACTCCCAACTCTCCCCTCTCTCTCTCCCCATTCCTCCTGCAATCCCATCTCTCCCCATCCCTCCTGCACTCCCATCTCTCCCATCTCTCCCCCATCCCTCCTGCCAGGCCCGGACTGGGACAAAATATAGGCCTGGGCATTTTGGACTGAGCAGCAAATATTTTTTTTCTACACTGCGCACATCACTGTGAGTTTTATAGCTCTGTGATACACTCATACACAGTGCACATTACTGTGGACCTCTGTAAAAACCCATACAACACTGCACATTTTGGTTGTGTAAAAGAGCTCCTCCGTAATGTGCAGTGTTTATGAGGGTATCACAGAGCTCCACAGTGATGTGCAGGGCCACCACCAATTTCAGCCTCAGGGAGTCACAGATGTCCTTTTAGCTTGCTGACTCATAAGTAGGTTCTGTGTGTTTAATCCTTTTTATTTTTCTGCTTGTGTATGTAATTATTAATTATAATACCTTTTTGATTCATGTGTATACCTGTGCAATTTTTTTATCATAATAAATATAAAACTTATTTAGATTTGCCTCTGTCTGATATAAGAACCACGTTAACCAAAAAGACGGGATTTTCATAGTGTTTTTTTAGCTCGGATCGATCTACCACGAGTGAGTTGGGGTTAAATCAGTCGTTTGAACATTTTTCTAATTTGGGGGTGCATAATCAGAGTCTCAGGTCCGTTCTGGTTTAGGGATTAGGCATCCGGGGACTGTGGTGGCAGTGTTGATAAATTACAAGGCAAGTGGGTGCAGGGATTGTGTGCAACGTAGTCATTATTCTGTGTCTAGTGCAAATGGATAGCGATTTGTAACCCTGCGTCCACTTCACCGAGTTACGCGCCCCTCTGGAGTGACGTCGTTACGTGACAACTAGGCAAGTGAGTGCGGGGGATTATGTGCCACATTGTCATTATTCTAGATCTAGTGCAGATAGGTAGTGATTTTTAACCATGCGTCTACTTCATTACACCCAATGTTGCAGTAAGGGGCCTGGTGGCAAGGGGGGCCTGGCCCGCTGGGGCCCCACTGTCAGCAGCACCATAAAAAAAATTCAGCTCCGGTATCAGACTCAAGGAGTCCGAATCCAGAGCTGTACTGGCCGGCAACAGCTTCCTGGGTGGGCGGGTCAAGCAGCGTGGTTGTGCCTCCCAAGCACATTACTTTGGCGCCACCCTCCAGTCACATGTGTGTGACTCACACACAAAGTAGAAGCTGGCTGCGATGGCTGGGAAGAGAAGAAGCAGGAGAAAAAAAAAGGAAAGAAGAGAAGAAGATAGAAGAGGAGAAGATAGAAGAGGAGAAGAAGGAGCAGAAGACAGCAGAGTGGTGAGCCAGGGCCCAGCCAGACCCCAGTGCCCTGCCCGACCCCAGGCCCAGCCAGACCCCAGGGCCCAGCCATACCCAAGGGCCCAACAAGACCACAGGCCCAACCAGGGCCCAGTCAGACCCCAGAGCCCACTCAGACCCCAGGGCCCACTCAGACCCCAGGCCAGCCAGACCACAGGCCCAGCCAGACCCCAGGCCCAGCCAGGGCCTAGCCAGACCCCAGGTCCAAGCCAAGGCTCAGCCAGACCCCAGGTCCCAGCCAAGGCTCAGCCAGACTCCAGGGCTCAGCAGAGGCCAGCCAGACCCCAGGTCTCAGCCAAGGCCCAGCTAGACCCCAGGTCCCAGCCAAGACCAAGGGACCAGCCAGGTCCCAGACAAGACCCAAGGCCCAGCCAGACCAAGGGCCCAGTGAGGGCCCACTCAGAACCCAGGTCCAGCCAGACCCAAGGCCCGGCCAGATCCCAGGGCCCAGCCAGATCCCAGTCCCAGCCAGACCCCAGGCCCAGCCAGGGCCCAGCCAGACCCCACTCAGACCCCAGGCCCAGCCAGATTCCAGCAAAATCCAGGGCCCAGCCAGACTCCAGGGCCCACTCAGACCCCAGGCCCAGCCAGACGCCAGCCAGACCCCTGGCCCAGCCAGACCACAGGCCCAGCCAGACCCCAGGGCCCAGCCAGACCACAGGCCCAGCCAGACCCCAGGTCCCAGCCAAGGCGCAGCCAGACCGCAGGTCCCAGTCAAGGCGCAGCCAGACCGCAGGTCCCAGTCAAGGCGCAGCCAGACCCCATGTCCCAGCCAGGGCTCAGCCAGACCCCAGGTCCCAGCCAAGGCTCAGCCAGACTCCAGGGCTCAGCAGAGGCCAGCCAGACCCCAGGTCTCAGCCAAGGCCCAGCCAGACCCCAGGTCCTAGCCAAGGCCAATGGCCCTGCCAGGTCCCAGCCAAGACCCAGGGCCCAGCCAGACCAAGGGCCCAGTCAGGGCCCACTCAGAACCCAGGTCCAGCCAGATCCCAGCCAGACCCAAGGCCCAGCCAGACCCCAGGCCCAGCCAGACGCCAGGGCCCACTCAGACCCCAGGCCCAGCCAGACCCCACTCAGACCCCAGGCCCAGCCAGATTCCAGCAAGACCCAGGGCCCAGCTAGACTCCAGGGCCCACTCAGATCCCAGGGCCCAGCCAGATCCCAGGGTCCAGCCAGACCCCAGGGCCCAGCAAGACCACAGGCCCATCCAGACCCCAGGGCCCAGCCAGACCACAGGCCCAGCCAGACCCCATGTCCCAGCCAGGGCTCAGCCAGACCCCAGGTCCAAGCCAAGGCTCAGCAAGACCCCAGGTGTCAGACAAGGCTCAGCAAGACCCCAGGTCTCAGCCAAGGCCCAGCCAGACCCCAGGTCCCAGCCAAGGCCAAGGGCCCAGCCAGGTCTGAGACAAGACCCAAGGCCCAGCCAGACTAAGGGCCCAGTCAGGGCCCACTCAGAACCCAGGTCCAGCCAGATCCCAGCCAGACCCAAGGCCGGGCCAGATCCCAGGGCCCAGCCAGACCCCAGGCCCAGCCAGACCCCAGGCCCAGTCAGACCACAGGCCCAGCCAGACTCCAGGGCCGAGCCAGACCACAGGCCCAGCCAGACCCCAGGGCCAAGCCAGACCACAGGCCCAGCCAGACCCCAGGGCCTAGCCAGACCCCAGGACCAAGACAAGGCCCAGCCAAAACTTAGGTCCCAGCCAAGTCCCAGTCAGGTCCCAGCCAAGACCCATGGCCCAGTTAGGTCCCAGCCAAGACCCAGTGCCCAGCCATGACCCAAAGGCTCAGTCAGACCCCAGGTCCCGGCCAAAGCACAGCCAAACTCCAGGTCCCAGCCAAGGCCCAGCCAAAACGTAGGTCCCAGCCAAGTCCCAGCCACGACCCATGGCCCAGCCAGGTCCCAGCCAAGACCCAGGGCCCAGCCAGACCACAGGCCCAGCCAGACCCCATGTCCCAGCCAGGGCTCAGCCAGACCCCAGGTCCAAGCCAAGGCTCAGTAAGACCCCAGGTCTCAGCCAAGGCTCAGCAAGACCCCAGGTCTCAGCCAAGGCCCAGCCAGACCCCAGGTCCCAGCCAAGGCCAAGGGCCCAGCCAGGTCCGAGACAAGACCCAAGGCCCAGCCAGACTAAGGGCCCAGTCAGGGCCCACTCAGAACCCAGGTCCAGCCAGATCCCAGCCAGACCCAAGGCCGGGCCAGATCCCAGGGCCCAGCCAGACCCCAGGCCCAGTCAGACCACAGGCCCAGCCAGACTCCAGGGCCGAGCCAGACCACAGGCCCAGCCAGACCCCAGGGCCAAGCCAGACCACAGGCCCAGCCAGACCCCAGGACCAAGACAAGGGCCAGCCAAAACTTAGGTCCCAGCCAAGTCCCAGTCAAATCCCAGCCAAGACCCATGGCCCAGTTAGGTCCCAGCCAAGACCCAGTGCCCAGCCATGACCCAAAGGCTCAGCCAGACCCCAGGTCCCAGCCAAAGCACAGCCAAACTCCAGGTCCCAGCCAAGGCCCAGCCAAAACGTAGGTCCCAGCCAAGTCCCAGCCACGACCCATGGCCCAGCCAGGTCCCAGCCAAGACCCAGTGCCCAGCCATGACCCAGGGCCCAGCCAAGCCCAAAGGCCATCATATACTGCACACTTCATTGAGTTTTTTGTTAGATTTAAATTTCCTGTATAAAATATAATAAATATTTTGTCTTGAAAAGCCTGCTCTGATAAAATGGTCTGTAAAATCCCCCCCTCCATTTTGTTAGTGTCAATTCTGCATAGACAGTTGTTCCTTCTATAGGATATGGGCTGTGGCTGAATTCCTGTTATGTCAGTGAAGAAAAAGTGTGCAAGAGCTGGAAGACAGAAAACCGCCAGCTAGTGCCTTCACACCGTAACCCTTCTGAGGTATTGTGGAAGAGTGTAGGGGTGGACTCTGCATTCAAATATTAAAATGATTGGAATCTGGTACACACGTCAGTGACAGTGCACCCAAATATTGGACCTTTTGGTGTCAGCTAGTGCCTTCACACCGTAACCCCTCTGAGGTATTGTGGAAGAGTGCAGGGGTGCACTCTGCACTCAAATATTAAAATGATTGGAATCTGGTACACGCGTCAATTCTCCCAAATATTGGGCCTTTGGTGCCAGCTAGTGCCTTCACACCGTAACCCCTCTGAGGTATTGTGTAAGAGTGCAGGAGTGGACTCTGCATTCAAATATTAAAATGATTGGAATCTGGTACACGCGTCAGTGCACCCAAATATTGGGCCTTTGGTGCCAGCTAGTGCCTTCACACCGTAACCCCTCTGAGGTATAGTGGAAGAGTGCAGGGGTGGACTCTGCATTCAAATATTAAAATGATATGAATCTCGTACACGCGTCAGTGGCAGTGCATCCAAATATTGGGCCTTTGGTGCCAGCTAGTGCCTTCACACCGTAACCCCTCTGAGGTATTGTGGAAGAGTGCAGGAGTGGACTCTGCATTCAAATATTAAAATGATTGGAATCTGGTACATGCATCAGTGCACCCAAATATTGGGCCTTTGGTGCCAGCTAGTGCCTTTACACCGTAAACCCTCTGAGGTATAGTGGAAGAGTGCAGGGGTGGACTCTGCATTCAAATATTAAAATGATATGAATCTAGTACACGCGTCAGTGGCAGTGCATCCAAATATTGGGCCTTTGGTGCCAGCTAGTGCCTTCACAACGTAACCCCTCTGAGGTATTGTGGAAGAGTGCAGTGGTGGAGGTTTTGGGAATGCAGAAGAATTTCCCGATCTATTCAGTTACATCAGCATCAGGGGAGTGATAGCTGTTGATCCAGGACTGATTCATTTTTATAAATGTCAGCCGGTCTACAGAGTCGGTGGACAGACGAACTCTTTTGTCTGTGACAAAACCTCCAGCGGCACTGAACGTCCTTTCAGAAAGCACGCTGGATGAAGGGCAACATGGTAACTGCATAGCATATTGGCTAAGTTCTGGCCAGTGATCCAATCTCAACACCCAGTAAGCCAGTGGATCATCTGCTGTAAAGGTGTCCAGGTCTGCCCTTGCCCCTAGGTAGTCCTGCACCATATGGTGAAGACGCTGGCAATGGGTGCCTACTAGACATGTGCATTCATTTTAGTACTAAAACGATTTAGTCCGAATTTTGGGATAATTTAGTTTTCGTACTACTCAAGAGAAACGAAACTGCTCAGTACCAAAAACGAAAGAAACTAAAATAAAATGCACTACATTTTAGTTTCAGTCCTTTTTGTGATATTACATTGATGAGTGAAGGAGACCAGCAATGAAGAGCGCAACATCGCAACATCTGAAGTTCTGCACCCTTCACATGCCAATGCAGTAGGATGTTCTATACAGAGAGGGGCATTAATTAATGCAGGAGGATGGTCTATACATTATACAGAGAGGGGTATTAATGCAGGAGGATGTTATATACATTATACAGAGAAAGGTATAAATTGAGGAGGATGTTCTATACAGAGAGGGACATTAATTAATTAAGGAAGATGTTCTATATATTATACAGAGCGGGGTATTAATTAATGCAGGAAGATGTTCTAAACATTATACAGAGAGGAGCCTTTTTTTTTAAGCCCTTTAAATCCAGTGGCTGTGAGCGCTGAGATTGGCTGCTTGTTACATTATCTCTCAGTACAATGTATCAGGCTCAGCTGTTACAGTAACTGACTGTAACAGCGCTCAGAGTTTCAGTTAAACAAGGGAATAATATTGTTATAACCTCTTATATATAAAAATATTATTTACTAGTTTTACTGAAACTCTGAGCGCTGTGATGAGCAGCAGTCAGTTACTGTAACAGCTTTGCCTGACACGGGGCAGTATTACAATGTTGACGCTAACTTAACCAGAGCTGTTGTAAACTGAAAACCTCCATAGGCTATAATGGCTCTGGGAGGTTTACAACAGCTCTGGCTAAGTTAGCACCAACTATGTAATATGGCCCACATTGTGCTGAGAGTGAGAGATACTGTAACGAGCAGTGATCTTAGCCCTCTGAGGAGCCACTACAATAGTAATTGTATCCACCGGTTTTCGGATGAATGAAATTAGTTTTCATACTAAAGAACTGAAAACGAATTTTTTTAGCAACTAAATAAATTGCATTTTAGGACTAATCCATTAGTTCAAAACGAAATTTTGTGCTGTGCACATGTCTAGTGCCTACATTTGACGTCCCTGGGCATCGTGGACTAAAAAAATTTGAAAAGGCATCAGTCAAGCGGCCCCCTTCACCGCTCTTCCTCTGATCAACCGCAGCCTCACAAGCAGCTGTGTCATCACTTGGTAACCTACCAGTGCCTGGAAAAGTGTTGCGCAAGTGTCGCTTTAGACCGTCCTCAAGTTGTTTCAACCTGTCTTCCCTCTGTGAGGGCAGGATGAGCTCTGCAACCTTACCCTTGTATCGTGGATCAAGAAGGGTTGCCAACCAGTAATGATCCCTCTCCTTGATAGCACGAATCCTGGGGTCCTTTAGCAGGCTTTGCAGGATAAGGGAGCCCATGCAGCGTAGGTTGGAGGTGGCATTAGCTTCCGAGTGTTCCTGGTCGCTGAGGATGACCGTATCGTGCACTACCTCCTCCCAGCCACGTACTAGTCCTTGAGTTTCTGGGGACACAAAACCCTCCCTTGAGGAATCCCCACCTTCGATGCCCCCACAACTTAAATATTCCTCCTCCTCATCCTCCTCCTGTCTGATCTGAGGACCCGCAGGAATGCTGTCTGCGTAAAGACTGGGGCCATGAGAGCTAGGGAAGTCCTCCTCTTCCTACCGCTGCTCTGCCTCTAGTGCCACATCTATAATTCCCCGCAGAGTGCGCTCCAGCAGGAACACTAAAGGAATTGTGTCACTGATGCATGCACTGTCCCTGCTCACCATCCTCATTGCCTCCTCAAATGGTGACCGCACAGTGCATGCATCATTGATCATCAGCCACTGCGGGGGAAAAAAACAAGTTGACCTGAACCTGTCCTTGTGCCATACTCACACAGGTACTCATTGATGGCCCTCTGCTGCTTGTGCAGACGCTGCAGCATTGCCAATGTCTAAGTTCCACCTCGTGGGCATGTCACAGATCAGACGGTTTGTGGGAAGGTGGAATTCTCTTTGAATTTCTGCCAGGCGATCACTTGCTGGGAATGACCGTCTGAAGTGGCTGCAGACTTTTCTGGTCTGGCTGAGAAGCTCTGCCAGCCCTGTGTACCTGGTTAGGAAACACTGTACCACCAGATTTAGGACTTGTGCTAGGCATGGTACATGCATCAACTTACCCAGGCGTAGGGCGGAGTGAAGGTTGCTGCCATTATCACAGATGACCATTCCCAGCTCAAGCTGGCGTGGTGTTAACAATCTCTGCGCCTGCCCCTGCAGAGCTGACAGAATTTCTGGCCCGGTGAGGCTCCTGTCCCCTAAACAAACCAGATCAAGCACAGTATGGCATCTTTTTGCTTGAGCCATTGCATAGCCCCTGCCACGCTTCAGTTTAACTGCCACTTCACCAGAGACAGAGAAGGAGGAGGAGGAAGAAGTGGTGGAGCAGACAGATCTCATATAAGCAGCTTTCTAGAGGCGTGGTGGATGAACAAGCTCCAGCACAGAGCCCCATCCTGGATCCCTCCCAGCTGCAAGCAGAGTTACCCAGTGTGCTGTGAAGGAAATGTAATGGCCCTGTCCATGCTTGCTGGACCACGTGTCTAAAGTAATGTGCACCTTGCTGCTGACTGCCTTTCCCAATGACTCCATAACAATGTCTTCCACGTGCTGGTATAGTGCTGGAATGGCCTTCCGTGAAAAGAACTGGTGTTTTGGAACCTGCCACTGTGGTACAGCACATTCGGCAAATTCATGGAAGGAGGCAGAGTCCACCAGCTGGAAAGGCAGCAGCTGTAATGCGAGTAATTGTGCCAAGCTGGCATTTAGACGCTGTGCAAGGGGATGGTTGGGACTATATTTTTTTCCTACGCTGCAGCAGCTGGGGCAATGAAATCTGACTGCGTAAATCTGCAGCTGATGGGATGCTGTCACATTCTGAGGAAGGACCTGATACACCCTTTACTTTAGCATCATCCCTGTCAGTGGAGATTGTAGGCAATGACATGGCAGGACATACAGTGGGGTAGAGACAGATGAGGAGGAGGAGGACCTATGCAAAGTGTTGTGCCAATGGGATGCATGGCAGGTAGTCATATGTCTTATCAAGCACATGGTACCCAGGTGTATGATGTTTTTCCCATGCTTGATCCTCTTCAGACATAGCTTACAAATAACAAAGCTGCAGTCTGCTGCACATTTTGTGAAGAACTCCCAGACAGCAGAGTTCCTGCATGTGTGCTTTGAGACAACAGTGCTCTGCACCTGAGCAGCTCTGACTTCTGATGCCTTGGACTGACTACGGTTGCTCATAGAGGACGTTGTACCTCGTTTTTGTTGGGCCTCCTCCACACTTGACTCCTCTGTTCGATCAGGCACCCAGGTGGAGTCAGTGACCTCATCATCATTGTCATCACCCCCTATCTCTTAGTCATTGGAGCCAACCTGGCAATATGCTGCAGCTGCTGGGTGAACATGAGTGCCAGTTCTTTGTGTGTCACTGGCAAACCCTCCCTCTAGGCTGATTTTACTCTCTTCCTCAACCTCAGAGTTTTAATCATAGCACTGTAGTTGCTGCGCATCCTCAAGCAGCATGTCACTGTCATTGCAGTCAAACAATTCAGCGGACTTCTCCGTGTATGATGGTGAGGCTACGGCAGGAGTAGCTGTGGACATGGAGGCTGAATTAGATGTTTTGGCAGCTGAGGTGGACTGTAAACCACTACAAGCCTGGCTGGCAGAGGACTCGGAGGATGAGGATGGCCTGGTTAGCCAATCCTGCAAATCCTCTGTATGTTGCTTCTGCTTAAGAATGGCCAGCACCAGTTAGAAAGGACAAGCGTGCCCCTGCAGAGGATGCACCACGACCACGACGACATGGGGCACAGCCTTCCGACACAGAGTCTGCTCACCCTCTTATCTGTGTCTGGGAGCGTCTGCCTGTCCTTTTTGGTCTTTCTGACACAGTGAGTGATATATAGATTAAAAATATACAGAACTCTGATTCACCTCTGTTATAAAGATTGGAGATATGCAGGACTCTGGTTCAACTCTTTTATATAGATTGGAGATATGCAGAACTCTGATTCAACTGTGTTATCTAGATTAAAGATATTCAGAACTATGCTATATCTCAGTGATACACCCTGTCCCTGATAGCTGGCAGTGCCAAGACACAGATTAAAATTCTCAGAACTCTGGTACAAATCAGTGATACACCCTGATAGCCTTTGCAGTGCCAAGACACAGATTAAAATTCCCAGAACTCTGGTATAAGTCAGTGATACACCCTGATAGCCTGGCAGCAGCTGGCAGTGCCAACACACAGATTCAAATTCCCAGAACTCTGGTACAAATCAATGATACACCCTGATAGCCTTTGCAGTGCCAACACACAGTTTAAAATTCCCAGAACTCTGGTACAAGTCAGTGATACACCCTGATAGCCTGGCAGCAGCTGGCAGTGCCAACACACAGATTAAAATTCCCAGAACTCTGGTATAAGTCAGTGATACACCCTGATAGCCTGGAATTGCCAACACACAGATTCAAATTCCCAGAACTCTGGTATATGTCAGTGATACACCCTGATAGCCTGGCAGCAGCTGGCAGTGCCAACACACAAATTCCAATTTGCAGAAATCTGCTATAACTCAGTGATTCAGCCTGATATGCACCAATCTTCTCTCCTCTCTGATTCACTCTTGCAACAAACACACGCTGGGGCTGTGGGGAAGCCTTATATGTGGTCAGGTGCAAGGCTGTAGCCAATTACAAGCTTCAGGAAAAGTGAAAGTGGAAAAAGTGCATTGTGGTCCATTGCGGGCAAACACATGGAAATTTTCACTGTTCGACGAACGGCCAATGTTCGAATCAAACCGCCAGCCCATCCCTACTGACCGCGAGATAGTCAGATGGGGAACTACCATATACCGGTGTGGTTGGTTTTATTGTCTCCTCTGATCAGTGTCGCGCAGCGCCTTAAATCACTTTGATATATGAGCAAGAAATGACAGACTTTTTGTGATTCCATTTATGGTAATTATAATAGGGAAAATCATTTTGTTTGCTTAAGGTTATTATTTAACAATTGGTCTCAGAAGTGGGATCTGCCATTCAAATGTTACATTTGTTTGTTCAGATCATGAATCTTAGTGCCTTTCTGGTTATATTTAGTTGTATGGTTTTGGCTGTCACAGGCAGCTTGTTGTTTTTTTTGTTGCAAGGTTGGACACTCTTTGTCTTGGTTTGTTTTTGTCATTTTGTGTTTATTGTACTAAAGGAAAAATCATTTGCGGACCTCACGTGTGTATTGTTTGAGCTCGCCCGCTGCGCTGAGTGTATTGTATAGTGCTGGAAATTGAACTCATAAAAAAAAGAAGAGATGTTTCTAGTTATCTGTATTGTAGCTCCGTTGTGGAGCTGTAACTCCAGTTACGAGTTTTTTGATTCGTCCATATCTGCTTGTCATTTGAGCATTTTGTTTTAATTGATTAAGATCTGTCTAATTTCTTCTCATATAGCAAAATGGTTTCCTTTGTTCCCATTGAGAGCAATTTTTCTTTTGCGCTATTACAATTTTTTGCATTCTTGCCATTTTATATTTTTCTTTGCGTGCTGCTGCCATTTTTTTTGCACGTTGCTGTATGTTCGCGCGCTGTCTTATTTTATAACCTAACTGATTCTAAAGGATTTGCAAACTGTTTTCTTTCTTTCAGATTTTACGTTTGTTTTTGTATTTTATTTTCCCCCTTTTTTTTCTTGCCATTGATTACGTCTATTTCAATGATTGTCTTTACTAATTATTAATGTATGTGTTTATCTTTGATGTTTTGTATTTCCTAGTTCTGATAATGTGTTTTTTCATATGTAATTTATGTATAGAGACTGCCTTTTTTACCACAGGTTGCTTTGTTTCTATTTGTTTTTACTGCTATGCATTGAGTAAAATAATAATAAAAAAAGGAACAGGAAATGGAGACAATAGGGCTTTACCTTTACAGTAACTTTCAATCGTGCTTGCTAACCATTTTTTTCTCTCTTAAATTCTTGTAGAATAAGTTTTCTTTCTATGTTTTTTAGTAATAGTTCTTTCTTTTTTTTTTCGTTTTCAAAATTTTATTGAGAAAATAGCATACATGAAAATGTAACATGAATAAGCAATGCATAACAATGTCAGACATGGTGGTTCATCCAAATTACAGTACAAATATATGATAATAAGTGCCAGGTAGTGACATCTGTGCACGAGAGTCGTAAACTTGTCAATATGTCAGAGTATACCATCTTCTGTTATACTGAGCAGGTGTGAGCATCAGAAAGAGTTTACAGAAGGTGCCACATAGGGCAACCCAGAATCAATCATGTGACAGAGGTGGTAGAGAAATAGGTGAAAGAAAGGTAATGTAAATGTATAGGTTCAGAGAAGAAGGAAAACTAGGGGGAAGTGGTGAAGGCAGGAAAAGTAGGTGAGGAGTAGAGGATAAAGGAAAGAGAGAAGGGGAGAGGGGAAAAAGAAGGGGGAGAAAAGAGAGAGAATAAAAAAGAAGGGGGGATGGGAGTGGATGATTATAAATAAGGGTAGAGTGAGAAACCATGACCGGTGCCAGCCGGTCCGGTCCGGTGTACCATCTGCAGAACCGTCCCATTATCGCCAGTTGCAGGGGGAGCGAGACACCCTCTCCCCTGGCAGAGCCATCGGGGTACCTCCCTCCTGCCCCATTGTAATCGCAAGAGGCCCCCCTCTGGGGGAGTCAGCCGGCTATGGGGGTTATCCGTTGTCGGGAGCAGTCCACATCGTGGCCTTCTGCTCTCAGGTCGTCTACAGTCCACCATGCTACGGTGGTGTCTGTGCCAGTTCAAGTTCCAGTCGATGACGAAGTGATGTCGAGGAGACAAACTCCAGCCAGTAGTACCAGTTTCGGTAAAATTCCGGAGTGGAGTCCTCTCGTGTGGCTATCCGTTCTTCTACTCGGAAAATCTCATCCACCTGAGAGATCCATTTCCAGAGCAAAGGTACTGATTGGCGTCTCCAGTGCCTTGATATCAGGTGACGGGCCACCAGCAATAAACAAAAAGCCACCGATTTCTTGAAGGAGGCCGTCGGCTGACCCGTGAGCAAAAGAAGGTAAGTCCAAGGCGCGTGCTCCAACGAGACATCAGTCATCTCTTTGATTTCTATTTGCAATATGTAGTAGTTAAAATGATGTACAAAGAAAAGATGTATTTGGCTGTGAGTTCCGGAATGTGTCTTATTTTCATGCTATAATGGGAGTTGTGGTTGCAGCTGTTTATGGAGTTGGGTATTTTCATGTGATTCAACTGTGTATTTTGGTTGGTATATATAGCGTATTAAATGGCTGAAGTGTGAAGGGATGATATAAGTTGATGTATGATATCACAAAAACTATTTTGTGTATCAAGGTGTTGGGCGTCGTCCATCTGCCTTAATATAAGTTATAAGTTTTCCCAAAAGAGGCGTGGTCGGTTATTTTTCTCTGGTCTTTATTTGAGTCCAGCATAAAGGATTGACCACACCTTAATATAAGTTATTTTTTTGCATAAGGGATGTGTATGCCTGTGTAGTTTTCTTTGTTGCTGGGCGAGTGATAATCTTTGTTAAAGATATAATATTAATAATAATATTTGAGTCCCCTATTAAATAATTGCCAAAATGGCTGACTGAGGTAATTTACAGGTTCTGTAACCTGTACAAAGGAATATATATATATAGGTTCATCATAATACAGTAGGCAAAGAGGTCCTGTTTAAGAGCTTACAATCTAAAAGGATAGAGTGATATTGAAGTATTAATGTTTATGTAGAAAGTGCCTACAGGTTTTGTAGCGCTGTACAAAGGAATGTTTAAGTATATATGTTAGTACCTAGAAGAGATAAGAGGGAAAGGAGATCAGGCAGATTGTACGCTGCATGTGTAGGGAACGTACAAAGCAAGTATAGTGTCTGCCTATTGTTAGTTTTATTTTTTATTTTAGTTTTTAGTTATTTTATTTTTTATTTTTTTTGCTGTCTGATGTTTTTGTCTTTTGGTGTGAAGTGCAACGTTTAAATGTTTGTTTTTAACCAATATCCTTAATAGGGATGAGCTGTTCCGTTTGGCTGTTCGAACTCCGAACATTTCTGCGTGTTCACCACATGTTCGCCCACAATGCACCACAAGGGACCACAATGCACTTTTCCACTGGCCTGAAGATTGTAATTGGCTACAGCCTTGCACCTGACCACAGGTCAGGTGCAAGACAGGTGCTAGACTATGCCAATCATGGCTCAGAGTCCTGATTGGGCAAATTTTGCCCAATCATGGGCTCACAGAGCTAAGTCCCAGAGTACATTATATTAGGTGTCCCTCACAGCCCCAGCACGTGTTTTTTGAGAGGAGATTGTTCTGTTAGAGTGTCTTCTCAGTGCCAGCAGCTATTGGGGGGGTCTCACTTCTAGAAGATATCTGGGAATTGTTGTAATCTGTCTTCTCAGTGCCAGCAGCTATTGGGGGGGTCTCACTTCTAGAAGATATCTGGGAATTGTAATCTGTGACTTGTCACTGCCAACCAAAGGACATTCAGCCGCTTCCAGACACAGATAAGAGGGCAAGCAGCCTCTGTGTCGGGAAGCTGCGCCTCTGGTCGTCGTGGACGTGGTGCATCCTCTGCAGGGGCACGCTTGTCATGATGGCCATCTTAAGCATCAACAACATACAGAGGATTTGGTGGATTGGCTAACCAGGCCATCCTCATCCTCCGAGTCCTCTGCCAGTCAGGCTTGTAGTGGTTTACAATCCACCTCAACTGCCAAAACATCTAATTCAGCCTCCATGTCCACAGCTACTCCTGCCGTGGCCTCACTATCACACACGGAGGAGTCAGCTGAATTGTTTGACTATAATGACAGTGACATGCTGCTTGAGGATGCGCAGCAACTACAGTGCTCTGATTCAAACTCTGAGGTTGAGGAAGGGAGTATAATCAACCTAGAGGAAGAGGGTGCAAGTGACACACAAATAACTGGCACTCATGTTGCCCCAGCAGCTGCAGCATACTGCCAAGTTGGCTCCAGTGAAGAGGAGATAGGGGGTGATGACAATGATGATGAGGTCACTGACTCCACCTGGGTGCCTGATCGAACAGAGGAGTCAAGGGAGGAGGAGGAGGCACAACAAAAACGAGGCACAACGTCCTCTATGACCAACCGTAGCCAGTCAAAGGCATCAGAAGTCACAGCTGCTCAGGTACAGAGCGCTGTTGTCTCAAAGCACATGTACAGGAAGTCTGCTGTCTGGGGATAAAATCTTTTATTATTTTCTATTTTTTTATTTTTGTTGTTTGGTTACAATCAATATTGTTCAAATTCCCTGACACATTTCTAATTATTGGAGATCATATCCAATTAAAATTAGAGTTAATTAATGTATTTAGGAACATATAATTTAATGCATTTGCACAAATACGTTTCATGACATGATGTTCGTCCATCGTATTCGATGAGGACCTTGACATCTAACAGGTTGTGGGTTGTCCACAGTGTGTACGCAGATGGCTGATGAGGCCTATTCGAGTACGAAATGTTCTGCCACACGTCGAGCAGACATGTGTGGGTACCCCTGTTGCAACATTTGCAGTTCTGGCTTTGCGAAGTGCTCGCTTCTCTTGTGCTATGGTTGCTCTTCTGTCCTCCAATATCTGGCAGCCTTGCAGGATCAGCATGCGCCATGTCGATCGATCTTGTGCCAAGATTTCCCAGGAGGTGATATCAATATCCATGGACTTGAAGGAGGCTTTCAGTGTATCTTTGTATCGCTTCCTTTGTCCCACGTGCAACCGCTTTCCTTGAGACAGCTCACCGTAGAGGAGCTGTTTAGGGATGCGATGATCAGGCATCCTTGCAACCTGACCTGCCCAGCGTGTCTGAGCTTTCATCAGCAGGGTGTAAACTGATGGCAGGCCTACTCTGGAAAGGACTTCTGTGTCTGGCACCTTATCCTGCCACTGGATCCTGAGAAGTCTGCGGAGGCATGTCATGTGGAAGTGATTCAGTTGCCTAGCATGCCTCCTGTATACAGTCCAAGTCTCCCTGGCATACATCAGGGTAGTTAACACTACTTCTCGGTAGACTTTGAGCTTTGTGTCAAGGCTTATTCCACGGCGGTCCCATACGTTTGTCAATAGTCTGCCAAATGCAAACCTTGCCTTGGCTACTCTGCAGTTGACCTCAATGTCAATTGTCACTGCGTGGGAAAGGGTGCTGCCTAGGTATGTAAATTAGTCCACTGCTTGCAGCTTTTGTCCCTTCACTGTGATGGTGGGCTCTTGATGTTGGGCTTTCGGAGCTGGCTGATGTATCACCTCGGTCTTCTTTGTGTTAATAAAGAGGCCGAAGTTGTCGCATGCTGCTGAGAATTTGTCCACACTGGCTTGCATTTCCTGCACTGATCCAGCATTCAGGGCACCGTCATCAGCAAAAAGGAAGTCTCGTAGCACAGTCTCCTTGACCTTGGTGACAGCCTGGAGTCTACGCAGGTTGGACAGCTTTCCATCGGTCCTGTATATCAGGTTAACTCCCAAGGAAGTGTTCTGGAAGGCTTCTGACAGCATAGCTGAAAACATTATGCTAAACAGGGTCGGGGGCCAACACACAGCCTTGCTTGACGCCGTTTGTAACGGGAAAGAACTCTGAAGCTTCTCCATCGTCCAGTACACAAGCTGTCATGCCGTCGTGGAACTGACGTACCATTAAGATGAATCTATCAGGGCACCCAAACTTCGACATGATGCACCACAGACCTTCGCGACTGACGGTGTCAAAAGCCTTGGTGAGATCTACAAAGGTGGTATACAATTCATGATTCTGCTCTTGACACTTCTCTTGGAGCTGTCGGGCTGCGAAGATCATGTCCACAGTGCCGCGCTCTTTGTGGAAGCCACACTGTGTCTCTGGTAATAGGCCCTGTTCCAGGTGGTCAGTCAGGCGGTTCAGCAATACTCGTGCAAGGATCTTGCCTGCGATGGAAAGCAGTGATATTCCTCTGTGATTATCGCAGACTTGTCGATTCCCTTTCCTCTTATAAAGGTGTACGATGGACGCATCTTTAAATTCCTGAGGAAGAGATCCTTGCTTCCAGAAAGACTGGAACAGCAGAGTGAGCTTGTCGACAAGCACTGTACCGCCATCCTTGTAGACTTCCGCTCGAATTATCCCACAAGACACGGAGGCTCTTATTATGCTATTTTTTCTTTACTTAAGCCGATAGCAGCAAAGAACAATCTCTCAAATACCAAACAAAGTATTTAGAGAGTGAAAAAAATACATTAAACAGTATATATACATAACAATGGTACAGTCCAGCATAACAATGGTACAGTCCAACTCCTCCAATCCTCTGACGACCGTTGGCCTCTTCTCTTTTCTTTGCTGCTCGCCGAGATGAGATGAGTATTAGCAGCAAGCTCTATATTAATTGACAATTTCACTGTATTTTATTGTAGTGTTATATATATTTATATATTTTAATTTAGCATATTGTTTATACACACACACTGTTAGCTTGTGTTTGTTTGTACTTATTGTCAACCCGTTAGGGACTTATGTGCAGGGGCTAGGTTTTGCCTTTATTTGGTTTTAATTGTCTCTTGGGGGATTGTATATATATATTTTTCTGCGTCCAGTGTTTTTTGCATTCGGGGGACGAGTCCGTCTTTACGGCGGCTTTCTAGTGTGTTTTCGCGCTTCCCCTGTATCTCCGTCTTCGTGCCGCTGCCTGAAGTAAACCCTCACAACGACTAAAGGCGAGTTTTACCTCAGGTGACGTACGTTTGAAAATGAACCAGCGATTAAACAGCGAGTTCTCTCAAATTTATTTAATTTAATAGTTCCCGTTGTTTCCTCCGGGGAGACGGGTCCGTCTCTCCGGCGGTTTCTGTGTGGATTCTGTTCCTGAGGAGAGGCGCGGCTTCGCGCCACTGCTCTGAGGTAACGCTTGCGGCGGTTCGCGCATGCGCGGAACGCCGCAGCTTGTTGCCTCCGGAAATTTCCCAATAAAATTAGTAAAATAAGTAATATAAATGATTAAAATAAATAAATTAAATAAAGAAGTGGTTTATGACTGGCCCGAACCTGCCTGTTGCCCCACATGCCCTCGTTCTTATGCCCACGTTTTTTCCTCGTACTTGAAGTATAATATGGTTAAAATGTCTAGAGAATTTCTCAGCCAGACGTTCATTTATAATTTCCCAACTTCAGATAGATTTTTATCTAGTGATTCCTGACAGGATAATGAGGTCCCTGAGACTTCAATGAGGGAGAAGAGCAACTCCCAAAAAATATCGCTCATACGAAATGTACGTCTACCCGTACTTGAAATGAATTTCCACAGCACATCACTGTGACGAAAAAAGAGGGAGAAGAGCAACTCCCAAAAAATATCGCTCATAAAACGTACGTCTACCCGTACTTGAAATGAATTTCCGCAGCACATCACTGTGACGAAAAAAGGAGCCAGTTAACTCCGGCTGACAAAGAAAGTGGAAGCGCGCTAGAGGCGCAAAGATACCGACAGCTCCTCAGAATATTCTAGAGAGGAAGCAATGTCAGATTCTGAGGTGAATTCCTCTGACCCGGAGTACGATCCGGTCTCCTCTCCTGAGGCGTCAGATTCAGTTTCCTCACCTGATTCCACTGATTCTAAAAACCGGTTATTGATCCTGTAGATGCTCTAAGAAATTCAATGTTTGTACCAAAGCAATTAAAACATCCACGGTCAGTGGAATGGACACACATAGAGCATGTGGCTCGTTATATAGAACAGCATATCTGTATGCCAATGGATAAAGAAACCAGAAGTAATTTGAGGGCTGAGTGTCCAGCCCCAATTTTGCCACATAAGCTTAATGTAACCCCGAGTTAGATCCGGAAATTATTCACATCCTTAACGAGTCAAATTGGTCCCGAAAAAGAGGAGTAGAGGCCACCTTAAGGTGTGTCATGATAGATTGTTTGATTTTGTAGGTCCATTGGCAAAAATTAATAAATTCGATTGAGGTTTTCCCTCACTAATGAAACCAGTCCTGTTTGAACACAGGGGCTGAGTACAGAGATTAGTCTGTGTTTTTGGTAACATAACACAGCTTTATCAAGCGAAAAGGAGACGCTCAATACTCCTCAGGATCCACCCTAAAGTAGCGCATAATGAACTGTTGGTGCTATATAAATGATAATAATAATAATTATGAGCCTGGTTCCAACGCTGAGGGTCTGTTATTTGGAGAAGGTATCTTCAAGGAGATGACCGAATATACAAGGTCCTTCGTGACCACAGGTAAGATAAAGGCTAATATCAGGAAGGTTTTCTCGAAATAGGTTTTTCACATTCCTTATTCCACCTCAAGGCTCCTTGAAATCCTCTTAACTAGAGTACCAAGATAGACCATAATTTCACCGTCAAAGTGGTTAAAGGGGTTCGAGAAGATCAGGAATTTTGGTGAGTATGGTTTCACACCAACTATCCAAGGCGCAGAATTCCGCCCAAAATCAATTTGGAAAAAACACCTAAACAAGTACGTTGTGTACAATCATTTCAAAAGGGAAGACATTCCATCATTAAAAGGAGTTTATCTCCACAAGATTGGATGGTCAATATAGACCTAAAAGACGCTTATCTGACAATCCCAATACAACTACAAAATATCGGTCCTTACACCGACACAGTCTATCGAATTTCTAGGCGTCACCGTAACTATGATGGAGATGGCTCTTTCTCTGCCTTCAGACAAAGTTCGGCTGATTCACAGAGAAATCAGATGTCTTCTATCTGCAGAAGAATTCTCTCTGAGATGGTTAGCTCACCTTCTGGACCTACTCTCTGCAGCAATACAAGTGGTCTTTACAGGACCGCTTTATTGTCGAGCTCTTCAATGTCTGAAAGCACGATTTCTGCGGAGGGGATGGCTTTATCCAGATTGCATCTCTCTGGACGACAAGTCGAAATTGGAGATGCAGTGGTGGCTAAATCATTTAGTGTCAGGGAACAGCAAAGCCATCATCTATCCAACTCCAGAGTTGGTCAAAGAGTCAGGCGCCAGCAGATCTGGCTGGGGCGCGCTGCGGATCTTTTTCCACAAGTGTCAGTTGGGGTTCCAGAGAGATAGGATTGTATATGATTGTTTAGAACTCCTTGCAGGATTGTTTACTATTCTAGTTTATCAAGCATTTCCAGACGAGTTCTATACGCCTGGAGATGGACAACCTGTCCACTGTGCGTCATATCAACCTTATAGGTGGCCCCAGGTCTAAACAGTTAGCAGAGACACCAAAGTCTTATGAGGATTTTGCCTGCCTCACAATTTATCAGTCCAGGCCAATACATTCCAGGGTCCAGCAATGTAATCGCGGACTGGAATTCAAAGTATCTTATAGACTCCAGCAATTGGAGATTAGATGCCAGGGTATTTGCCAGTTTGTCATCCCTCTGAGGTCCCTCCGCTATAGATTTATTGGCTTCTAGTCTTAATATTCCTTTACCACAATACTACTGTTGGAGACCAGACCCATGGCTTTGCCAACGGATGCTCTGGTCCAGACCTGGACGCTTTACGCTTTCCCTCGATACTGATTTCAACATTAATATGACTAGTACAAGTACAATTAGCTACAATAGTGCTTATAGCACCCTTATGGAGGTCTCAAGCATGGTTCCCGCACCTCCTGAAACCGTCTGGACATTCCCAGGCTAATTCGTGTCCCATCGTCCACCCTGGGAAATCCAGAGGGAACGCTTCAGAATTCTTTGAGTCTTCACTAATTTTTTAAGCTGTTAAGTGTAATATCAAAGGTCACTGGCCTTCAGTCAACATTTCGGATGCATCTGCCACTTTTTTGGTCGAGTTCCTGGGCCCCTCTACTAGGAGGAGATATGGTAGCACATGGAACTCATGGGTTTTTGGTGCATGGAACATCAAGTTGATTCCATATCAGTTTCCTTGAGTAACTTGTTTAGTTCTTCACACATCTATTTGGGGATGGTAAAGCGTATCGTACGATTAATAACCTGAGGTCAGCGATACCTGCTTCACATCAGGGTTTTATTAGTATTCCTGCTGGGAATCACCCCATTACATGTAGGTTTTTGAAGGGTATAAAGTGTAAATGACCCCTCGTTCCCGTTATTCTAACATCTGGGATGTCATTCTAGTTAATTTCTGGATAAGTGACCCGAGAATGAAACTATTAAACGGATTTCTGTGAAATTGGCCATTTTACTTTGTTTGATTTCCTGCAATAGAGTCTCACACGTTCGAGCCCTAAACTTAACGGGAAGAAGTTTTACCCGCCACGGGGAGAACTGTGCAATTTTCCTATAGGACAAAGACTTCATTGTCAGAGGTCTTCTATCTAATCCCAACGGTTATTCATATCCTTACGCAAACCATACAATTCTGTAACTTCCACCACACTCAATAGGTGGGTTAAATGGATCATGTCAGGAGCTGGTGTAGTCGTCTCCGTGTTCGGAGCTCATTCATCCCGGAGTGCTTCTGCTTCCGAGGTTTTTTCTTCCGTGGATGTCATCTTGTAGACATCTTAAAACAGCAGACTGGTCCAGAGAATCCACCTTTAGGGAGTGTTATTTTAAACCAGTGTGTCACATGTCACTATCACTAATTAATTACGCTTTGAACTAGCATAATAAGAGCCTCCGTGTCTTGCGGGATAATTCCCAGATTCCCCTATTATTATGATGGGGAATCATAATTATAATAAAGACATGGAGGCGAGTATTATCCCACCCGATAATTGGGTTATTCCCACCCTTTATATTTGGCTATAAGGTTTTGATGTTTCAATAGTCATTACGGATTTTTTCAAACCTTCTTATTATAAGCTCTTGGTGATCTTTAATACATTTATGTTCCAACAGCCTAAACTTCTTGTTGAAGCTTTCATTGGATGAGGAAGAGTTCTTCCGTTGTTCTGTTCATTGGAGAAGAGAGTGAGCTTCGTGTTGGAGTTTTCGTTGAAGGATGAATATTCGTCCATGATTGAGCTTCAAGTTGGAGTCTACGCTGAAGCTTAATCCTTGGGTTGGAATTTCTCACGGAAGGATTCAACTACATGTTCGAGGTTTCCATGAAGGAATGGAGTTCTTCCGTTGTTTGTTTGGTTAAAAGAAGATCAGTATGTGTCTCGCATCAGAAAAGAGAAGAGGCCAACGATCGTCAGAAGATTGGAGGAGTTTGGACTGTACCATTGTTATGCTGGACTGTACCATTGTTATGTATATATACTGTTTAATGTATTTTTTTCACTCTCTAAATACTTTGTTTGGTATTTGAGAGATTGTTCTTTGCTGCTATCGGCTTAAGTAAAGAAAAGATAGCATAATACTCGCCTCTGTGTCTTTATTATAATTATGATTCCCCGTCATGATAATAGGGGAATCTGGGAATCGCATCAGATCCTGGGGCCTTGCCACTGGACAGCTGGCTGATGGCCTGTTGGGTTTCAGTATTTGTTGGTGGGGCATCCAGGCTGTGGTCTTCCATTAACAATGAGGCGATTGACAGAATGGATATCAACCACAGCCTGGATGCCCCACCAACAAATTTCATGACATATATAGTGGTAGATGGAATATAGTTTAATTCAGGTCTAATTGATTGTAGGAAAGTTTTAATTTAGTAAAATTATAAAAAAAAATATATTTTTTATTTATTCTTTTTATTTTATTTAAGATTGGTGTGTTTTATAAACACCAGACAAGAATGGATAAGATAAATAAATTATTTTTATTTTTTATATATATTAAAATGAGTGGAGTATGCACTTCGGCTATTTCCCTTTTGAGCCAAAGTTGCGTATATATATTTTTCTCTAATGCAATGAGTCAGAAGTAGTATGATTTTCTTTATTTTTGTTGCGTGAGGCCCATAGGCTTTGCGGGGAAATTTTTTAATTTATTATCTGTGTCTTTTCTTGTGTAATTAACAACATTTTATTGTTTTCTTGCGCTTGAGAGTGACAATGAATGAATGGATGTACATGATTAGTAGGTATACCATATTTTTTATTTTATTTCTTTATTTTTGCTAAAACCGTATCACATCTTCATACAAGAAATCTGACAGTCACAATGACTGCATATGGAGCGAATCATGGACATTGTGTGTAAAGGTCAAAGATAAAAAGCAACAGGCGCAAAGAGACAGCTTGTTTAGGAGTCCCTATGGCGGGAGCTCTGATGACATTAAATGATTATGCGTCTCAAGATGGGATGTTGAAAAAGACCAAACCTTGATCTCGCACTTTGGACTACGGTATTAGATTATGAGATTTTTTTATTTTTTTATTTAATCCCCTAGTTAAGTGTGAGAAAGGATTGGATTTTGGAAAATGAGAATGTATTTCTTGAGAGTGTGTGTGAATGCAGGTGTGTATGCGTTCTGTGGAGTGAAGATGAACATAGGAAAACACACAGATATAGATCTGACTCGTGTTGATTATTCAATAAATGAACTTTTACATTTAAGTGATTATATTTTTCTTGTTCTGTGAATTATATTTTGGGACATGGGAATAAATAGTTAATGTCTAGGTTAGGTATTTTGGCCCAGGCTCCAAGTGTGGTTCGCTGGAAGAGTGAATCTAGATAGATAGGTGTATTTTATGCTCACAAAGGGTCTCCTTGGGGAATCCCTTTTGTATATCGTAAAGGTAGAGAGGTATTTTAGGAGAAATTACCAGATTTTTTTCCTTCCCTCTGAGTATCTAGAATAATCTAAAGGTTTTAGGCGAGGACACTGTGGTCTCAGGTATAATTAGTTTAATTGCCTAGGTTTGGTTTATCTTTTAGATGATAACAGATGATATGTGATCAAAGGAAAGAATTGTTGGAGTTTAATTTCCTGTATAAAATATAATAAATATTTTGTCTTGAAAAGCCTGTTCTGATAAAATGGGCTGTGAAATTCCCCCCTCCATTTTGTTAGTGTCAATTCTGCATAGCCAGTTGTTCCTTCCATAGGATATGGGCTGTGGCCGAATTCCTGTTATGTCAGTGCAGAAAAAGTGCGCAAAAGCTGGAAGACAGAAAAAAGATTTTTTGTAAACCATATAAGGTAATAAGTGCCTATGCCTCACTGTTGGTTAAACTCTTACGTAGAAATGTATCTGCTCTGATTGGCTGTTATATCTCACTCCTATGTGGAGTGGACAGGAATCTCTTTTCTATAACGAACGTTTCTATTGGATGATGAAATAATAAATGGCTCTGTCTGACCACAAGATAGCCAGACGTGGAACAGCCATATCCCGGTGTGGTTGGTTTTATTGTCTCCTCTGATCAGTGTCGCGCAGCGCCTTAAATCACTTTGATATATGAGCAAGAAATGACAGACTTTTTGGGATTCCATTTATGGTAATTATAATAGGGAAAATTGTTTTTGTTTGCTTAAGGTTATTATTTAACAGGCTCAGACAATGCACATTACTGTGAGTTATATTGCTGTGGATTCTGTGATAGGCTCATACAATGCACATTACTGTGAGTTATATTGCTGTGCAGCTCATTGATATGCTCATACACACTGCATATTACTATGAGTTGTATTGCTGTGAAGCTCTGTGATACACTCATACACGCTGCACATTACTGTGAGTTTTATTGCTGTGGAACTCTGTGATACGCTCATACACACCGCACCTTACTGTGAGTTTTATTGCTGTGGAGCTATGTTATGTCCTTTTTTGTTTTGGAAGAGGGAGAAAAGCTGTTGGGGTTGAGGGAGTGCCAGGTGGGCCATCGTGAGGTTCAGTAAGGGGCCCCATCATTTCTGATGGCTGCCCTGGTAATGTGCCGTGTTTATGAGGGTGTCACAGAGCTCCACAATATTGTGCAGTGTTTATGAGGCTGTCACAGAGCCCCACTGTAATAAAACTCAATGTACTATAGCAAAATAAATTTATTCAACCCCCCAGCATATCAATTCATTAATTTCTACCCTTTAATTCATTAATTTCTCCCCCCAACATATCCATTCATTTGTTTCTCCCCAGCATATCCATTGCAAAGGCTGTATCACTGACTTATACCAGAGTTGTGTGAATTTGAATCTGTGTGTTGCCACTGCAAAGGCTATCAGGCTATATCACTGACTTATACCAGAGTTGTGTGAATTTGAATCTGTGTTTCCACTGCAAAGGCTATCAGGCTGTATCACTGACCTATACCAGAGTTCTGTGAATTTGAATCTGTGTGTTGCCATTGCAAAGGCTATCAGGGTTTATCACTGATTTATACCAGAGTTCTGGGAATTTGAATATGGAAAATCTGTATATCATTAATCTATATATCATTCAATATGTCAGAAAGACCAAAAAGGACAGGCAGACGCTCCCAGACACAGATAACAGGGCAAGCAGCCTCTATGTCGGCAGGCTGTGCCTCTGGTCGTTGTGGACGTGGTGCATCCTCTGCAGGGGCACGCTTGTCCTCCTTTCAAACTGGTGCTGGCCATCTTAAGCAGCAGCAACATACAGAGGATTTGCAGGATTGGCTAACCAGGACAGCCTCATCCTCCGAGTCCTCTGCCAGCCAGGCTTGTAGTGGTTTACAGTCCACCTCAACTGCCAAAACATCTAATTCAGCTTCCATGTCCACAGCTACTCCTGCCGTAGCCTCACTATCATACATGGAGGAGTCAGCTGAATTGTTTGACTACAGTGACAGCGACATGCTGCTTGAGGATGCACAGCAACTCCAGTGCTCTGATTCAAACTCTGAGGTTGAGGAAGGAAGTATAATCAACCTAGAGGGAGGGGGTGCCAGTGACACACAAAGAACTGGCACTCATGTTCCCCCAGCAGCTGCAGCATATTGCAGGTTGGCTCCATTGACGAAGAGATAGGGGGTGATGACGATGATGCGGTCACTGACTCCACCTGGGTGCCTGATCGAACAGAGGAGTCAAGTGAGGAGGAGGAGGCCCAACAAAAATGAGGCACAACATCCTCTATGAGCAACCGTAGCCAGTCCAAGGCATCAGATGTCAGAGCTGCTCAGGTGCAGAGCGCTATTGTCTCGCAGCACACGTCCAGGATCTCTGCTGTCTGGGAGTTCTTCATGACATGTGCAGCAGACTGCAGCATTGCTATTTGTAAGCTGTGTCAGAAGAGGATCAAGCGTGGGAAAGACAACAGACACTTGGGTACCACGTGCTTGAGGCAACATATGACCACCTGCCACGCATCCCGTTGGCACAACACTTTGCATAGGTCCTCCTCATCTGTCTCTACCCCCACTATATGTCCTGCTGTGTCATTGCCTACAACCTCCACTGACAGGGATGATGCTACAGTAAAGGGTGTACCACTTCCTTCCTCTGAATCTGCCAGCATCCCATCAGCTGCAGATTTATGCAGTTAGATTTCGTTGCCCCAGCTGCTGCAGCGTAAGAAAAAATATTGTCCCAACCATCCACATGCCCAACGTCTAAATCCCAGCCTGGCAAAATTACTCACATTACAGCTGCTGCCTTTCCAGCTGGTGGACTCTGCTTCCTTCCGTGATTTTGCCAAATGTGCTGTACCACAGTGGCAGGTTCCAAAATGCCATTTCTTTTCACGGAAGGCCATTCCAGCACTATACCAGCACATGGAAGACAATGTTATGGAGTCATTGGGAAAGGGAGTCAGCAGCAAGGTGCACATTACTTTAGACACGTGGTCCAGCAAGCATGGGTAGGGCCGTTATATTTCCTTCACGGCACACTAGGTAACTCTGCTTGCAGCTGGGAGGGATCCATGACGGGGCTCTGTGCTGGAGCTTGCTCATCCACCACGCCTCCAGAAAGCTGCTTATATGAGGTCTGTCTGCTCCACCACCTCTTCCTCCTCCGTCAATGTCTCTGGCGAAGTGGCAGTTAAACCAACGCGTGGCAGTTCCTGCGCGCTTTAAAACGCCCAGGTATGAACGGGTCCCATAGCAAATAATGGGATTTCCCCATTTATGCCTTTTACAGCAAGCAGGAACGCGCTGTAAAATGCTTAGGTGTGAACCGGGCCTTAAGGTGCTGCCCGGCAGTGTGAGGATTCATATGCTGCATTAATTATTCTTCTTACAAATTTGATCACTCAACTCGTTTGCATTTGGATTGTAATATTGTGTGACATCCCGGGTGGCGATCGGGGGGGGGGGGCCCGGACGCATGGTTCCACCAGCTGGCCGAATGCCAGGAGCTCCGGGACTGGTGTGCACCAATTCTCACCATATACAGTAGCGCAGTACTAGCGCCTAAACGTTGTTGAGCTGGTTTTGTTATAACAACTAATATCGCTCTGTGCCCCTGTCTGGTATATTCCGCTGCTTGTTACTGCTAGTGCGCTTCCATCCTGCCATACACTATAGCGCAGTAATATTTTGGTGCACTGCCACTGACGCCTATATTACCAGATTGATTTAATATTGGAAATTCCACAATACCACAAAAGGGTTACGGTGTGAAGGCACTTGCTGCCACCAAAGGCACAATATTTACCTTTACCTTTACCAGATTCATATCTTTTTAATATAGGACCACATGGTCCAACCCTGCACTCTTCCACAATACCACAAAAGGGTTACGGTATGAAGGCACTGTTGCGGACACTAAAGGCCACATTTTAAAGCACCTATTGTTACTTTCATCCAAAGCCTGCATAAGTTTCACCATAATTTAGCCAAAAAATCACTAAACTTGTTCTGCGCGTCCTAAAATGTCTTTTCATACAGGCTGCCGCCCCAAGCAGTTGTTTATGAATAGATTAAAGGAAAAGCATTTACCGTCATTTGAAATGTCATTTTTTTGTTTTTAAATGTTTCTATACATCCTACAAATCCGCCACTTCACGGGCAGGTTATGGGGACCTCCTAGGCACGATATTTGAAGGAATTTTTATTTTTTTATTTTTAACCCTTATTTCATGCAAAACTCACTGTTTCTTTAAAAACGTTTTTTTTTTAACTTTTTGTCCTTGATTCCTGTCCCCCAGGGCACTACCCGGACACCCATACACCTTTTATGGCAAATATCTTGCATATATGCCCTTTTGGAGGGCACTCTAAAAATCATACTTTTGAGTCCCATTGACTTGTATTGAGTTCGGTTCGTGTTCGAGTTCGAACTCGAACTTTTCAAATTGTTCGAGTTTGAATGCGAACCGAACACGGGGGGTGTTCGACTCATCCCTAGTCCAAAGGGACTTCTTGCAAGTGTTCGTCATTGTCTATCTGGATAATATTCTAATCTACTCTCCTGATATGGAGACACATCATGTTCATGTATGCACAGTGTTAAAAAGATTACTAGAAAATGGGCTGTACTGCAAACAAAAATGTTTGTTTGATATAACATCTGTACCATTTTTCTGGGTTACATCATCATCCCTGATGGCTTTGAGATGGACCCTCAGAAACTCTCCGCCATCATGGATTGGCCAGTACCCCAAGGGTTAAAGGCAATTCAGAGGTTTTTGGGGTTCCCTATTACAGGAGATTCATAAAAATATTTTCCTCTACAGTTTCTCCCATTACAGCCATGACAAAAACGGGTGCTCAGAACCAAAAATGGAGCACTCAAGCCATGCAAGCCTTTGATAAGCTCAAAGAGGCGTTCATCACGGCACCAGTCCTGCATCCCGAGCCAGGTTTGACATTCCAGCTGGAGTAGATGCCTCTGAGATTGGCATAGGCGCAGTCCTATCCCAGAGAGAGAGTCCTGATAAGTCGTTACATCTGTGTGGGTTTTTCTCCAGAAAGACGACACCTGCAGAAAAGAATTATGATATAGGTAATAGGGAATTGCTTGCAGTCGTTGCAGCCCTGAAAGAATGGCGATATCTGCTAGAAGGTTCCAAAGATCCCCAAATCATTATAACGGATCATAAGAATCTGGTTTACATTGGGGCTGCTAAACACTTGAATGCTAGACAGGCTAGGTGGTCTCTGTTCCTGTCCAGCTTCAACTTTGTACCTACCTATCGTCCTGGTTCCAAGAATACCAAGGCAGATGCCTTGTCTAGGCAGTACGAGACTAGGGATGAGCCGAACACCCCCCGAGTTCGGTTCGGGCCCGAACCTGAACTTCCCATTTGTTCGGGTCCGAACCCGAACCCGAACCCCCATGCAAGTCAATGGGGCTGAAAATTCGGTTATTTAGAGTGCCCTCCAAGAGGGCATATATGCTACATATTTGCCATAAAAGGTGTATGGGGGTCCGGGTAGTGCCCTGGGGGACAGGAAACAAGGACAAAAAGTTAAAAAAAAGTTTTTAAAGGGACAGTGAGTTTTCCATGAAATAAGGGTTAAAAATAAAAACGAAAAATTCCTTCAAATATCGTGCCTAGGAGGTCCCCATAACCTGGATTTCTAGGATGTATGGAAACACTTAAAAACAAATAAATGACATTTCATATGCATGTAAATGCTTTTGCTTTAATCTATCCATAAACAACTGCTTGGGGCGGCAGCCTGTATGAAAAGACATTTTAGGACGCGCAGAAAAAGTTTAGTGTTTTTTTGGGCTAAATTATTGTGAAACTTATGCAGGCTTTGGATGAAAGTAGCAATAGGTGCTTTAAAATTGGGCTTTTAGCGTCGACAACAGTGCCGTCACACCGTAACCCCTCTGAGGATATGAATCTGATACAGGCGTCAATGGTAGTGCACCCAGATATTGTGCCTTTAGTGCCAGGTATGCAAGTACGATCATACAGTAACCCCTCTGTGGTATTGTGGAAGAGTGCAGGGGTGGACCATGCGGTCCTATATTGAAAAGTGTTTTTTTATCTGTTAATGGGCGTCAGTGCACCCAGATATTGTGCCTTTAATGCCAGGCCATCAAGTATCATCATACAGTAACCCCTCTGTGGTATTGTGGAAGAGTGCAGGGGTGGACCATGTGGTCCTTTATTGAAAAGTTTTTGATCTGGCAACGGGCGTCAGTGCACCCAGATATTGTGCCTTTGGTGCCAGGCCAGCAAGTATCATCATACAGTAACACCTCTTTAGTATTGTGGAAGAGTGCAGGGGTGGACCATGCGGTCCTATATTGAAGTTTTTTTATCTGTTAATGGGCGTCAGTGCACACAGATATTGTGCCTTTAATGCCAGGCCATCAAGTATCATCATACAGTAACCCCTCTGTGGTATTGTGGAAGAATGCAGGGGTGGACCATGTGGTCCTATATTGAAAAGTTTTTGATCTGGTAATTGGCCGTCAGTGCACCCAGATATTCTGCCTTTGTTGCAAGACTGCCAGGCCAGCAAGTATCATCATACAGTAACCCCTCTGTGGTATGGTGGAAGAGTGCAGGGGTGGACCATGTGGTCCTATATTGAAAAGTTTTTGATCTGGTAATGGGTGTCAGTGCACCCAGATATTGTGCCTTTAATGCCAGGCCATCAAGTATCATCATACAGTAACCCCTCTGTGGTATTGTGGAAGAATGCAGGGGTGGACCATGTGGTCCTATATTGAAAAGTTTTTGATCTGGTAATTGGGCGTCAGTGCACCCAGATATTCTGCCTTTGGTGCAAGACTGCCAGGCCAGCAAGTATCATCATACAGTAACCCCTCTGTGGTATTGTGGAAGAGTGCAGGGGTGGACCATATGGTCCTATATTGAAAAGTTTTTTTTTTTTTAATGGGCGTCAGTGCACCCAGATATTGTGCCTTTGGTGCCAGGCCAGCAAGTATCATCATACAGTAACCCCTCTGTGGTATTGTGGAAGAGTGCAGGGGTGGACCATATGGTCCTATATTGAAAAGGTTTTTTTTTTTAATGGGCGTCAGTGCAGCCAGATATTGTGCTTTTCATGGCAGCAAGTGCCTTCATACCGTAACCCTTTTGTGGTATTGTGGAAGAGTTCAGTGCTGGAGGTTTTGTGAATGCAGAAGAGGACATCCCCTATCTATTCCATTACTTCAGAATCAGGGGATTGATAGCTGCTGATCCAGGACTGATTCATTTTTATAAATGTCAGCCGGTCTACAGAGTCGGTGGACAGACGCACTCTTTTGTCTGTGACAAAACCTCCAGCGGCACTGAACGTCCTTTCGGAAAGCACGCTAGATGAAGGGCAACCTAGTAGCTGCATAGCATATTGGCTACGTTCTAGCCAGTGATCCAATCTCAACACCCAGTAAGCCAGTGGATCATCTGCTGGAAAGGTATCCAGGTCTGCCCTTGCCCCTAGGTAGTCCTGCACCATATGGTGAAGACGCTGGCAATGGGTGCCTACATTTGACGTCCCTGGGCGTCGAGGACTAAAAAAATTTAAAAATGCATCAGTCAAGCGGCCCTGGCCTTTACCGCTATTCCTCTGATCACCTGCAGCCTCAGAAGCACGTGTGTCAGCACTTGGTAATCCAACAGTGCCTGGAAAGGTGATACACAAGTTTCGCTTTAGAGCGTCCTCAAGTTCTGTCATCCTGTGCTCCCTCTGTGCGGGCAGGATGAGCTCTGCAACTTTCCCCTTGTATCGTGGATCAAGAAGGGTTGCCAACCAGTAATGATCCCTCTCCTCGATAGCACGAATCCTGGGGTCCTTTAGCAGGCTTTGCATCATTAGGGAGCCCATGCAGCATAGGTTGGAGGTGGCATTAGCTGCTGAGTCTTCCTGGTCAATGAGGATGACCGTATCGTGCACTTCCTCCTCCCAGCCACGCACAAGCCCTTCTGTTTCTGGGCACACAAAACCCTGCCTTGAGGAATCCCCACCTTCAATGCCCCCACAAATAGTCCTCCTCCTCCTCATCCTCCTCCTGTCTGATCTGAGTAGGACCTGCTGGAATGCTGTCTGCGGAAAGACTTTGGCCCTGAGAGCTAGGGAAGGCCTCCTCTTCCTCCCGCTGCTCTGCCTCTAGAGCCACATCTATAATTCCCTGCAGAGTGTGCTCCAGCAGGAACACTAAAGGAATTGTGTCACTGATGCATGCACTGTCCCTGCTCACCATCCTCGTTGCCTCCTCAAATGGTGACAGTACAGTGCATGCATCCTTGATCATCAGCCACTGCGGGGGGGGAAACAAGTTGACCTGAACCTGTCCTTGTGCCATACTCACACAGGTACTCATTGATGGCCCTCTGCTGCTTGTGCAGATGCTGCAGCATTGCTAATGTCGAGTTCCACCTGGTGGGCATGTCACAGATCAGACGGTTTGTGGGAAGGTGGAATTCTCTTTGAATTTCTGCCAGGCGAACGCTTGCTGGGAATGACCGTCTGAAGTGGCTGCAGACTTTTCTACCCTGGATGAGAAGCTCTGGCAGCCCTGGGTACTTGGTTAGGAAACGCTGTACTTCCAGATATAGGATGTGTGCTAGGCATGGTACATGCGTCAATTTACCCTTGAGTAGGGTGGAGAGAAGGTTGCTGCCATTATCGCAGACGATCATTCCCAGCTCAAGCTGGCGTGGTGTTAACTATCTCTGCACCTGCCCCTGCAGAGCTGACAAAATTTCTGACCCGGTGTGGCTCCTGTCCCCTAAACAAACCAGCTCAAGCACAGTATGGCATCTTTTTGCTTGAGCCATTGCGTACACCCTGTCAGGCGTCGGTTTAACTGCCACTTCGCCAGAGACAGAGAAGGAGGAGGAAGAGGTGGTGGTGGTGGAGCAGACAGACCTCATACAAGCAGCTTTCTGGAGGCGTGGTGGATGAACAAGCTCCAGCACAGAGCCCTGTCTTGGATCCCTCCCAGCTGCAATCAGAGTTACCCAGTGTGCCATGAAGGAAATGTAATGACCCTGTCCATGCTTGCTGAACCACGTGTCTAAAGTGACATGTACCTTGCTGCTGATTGCCTTTCCCAATGACTGGATAACATTGTCTTCCACATGCTGGTACAGTGCTGGAATGGCCTTGCGTGAAAAGTAATGGTGTTTTGGAACCTGCCATTGTGGTACAGCGCATTCAGCAAATTCCCGGAAGGGAGCAGAGTCCACCAGCTGGAAAGGCAGCAGCTGCAATGCGAGTAATTTTGCTAAGCTGGCATTTAGACGCTGTGCTTGGGGATGGTTGGGACTATATTTCGCTGCAGCAGCTGCGGCAACGTAATCTGACTGCGTAAATCTTCAGCTACTGGGATGATGTCACATTGTGAGGAAGGACCTGCTGGTACATCCATTACTGTAGCATCATCCCTGTCGGTGGAGGTTGTAGGCAATTGCATGGCAGGACATACAGTGTGGGTAGAGACAGATGAGGAGGAGGAGGACCTATGCAAAGTTTTGCCCCAACGGGATGTGTGGCACTTGTTCATATGTCGGCTCAAGCACGTGGTACCCAAGTGTCCGGTGTTTATCCCACGCTTCAGCCTCCTCTGACATAGATTACAAATAGCAACGGTGGGGTCTGCTGCACAGTTCTTAAAGAACTCCCAGACAGCAGAGTTCCTGCATGTGTTCTTTGAGACAACAGTGCTCTGCACCGGAGCAACTCTGACATGTGATGCCTTGGACTGGCTAGTGCTACGGTTGGTCAAAGAGGATGTTGTGCCTCGTGTTTGCTGTGCCTCCTCCTCCTCCCCCTCCTCCTCACTTGATTCCTCAGTTCAATCTGGCACCCAGGTGGAGTCAGTGACCTCATCATCATCAATGTCATCTCCACCCCCTATCTCCTCGTCACTGGAGCCAACTTGGCAGTATGCTGCAGCTGCTGGGGCAACATGAGTGCCAGTTATTTGTGTGTTATCACTGGCACCCCCTTCCTCTAGGTTGATTATACTCCCTTGCTCAACCTCAGAGATTGAATCAGAGCACTGTACTTGCTGCGCATCCTCAAGCAGCATGTCGCTCTCATTGTAGTCAAACAATTCAGCTGACTCCTCCGTGTGTGATAGCGAGGCTACGGCAGGAGTAGCTGTGGACATGGAGGCTGCATTAGATGCTTTGGCAGCTGAGGTGGACTGTAAAGCACTAGAAGCCTGGCTGGCAGAGGACTCGGAGGATGAGGATGGTCTGGTTAGCCAATCCACCAAGTCCTCTGTATGTTGCTGCTGCTTAAGACGGACAGCACCAGTTAGAAAGGACAAGCGTGCCCCTGCAGAGGATGCACCACGTCCACCACGACCAGAGACACAGCCTCCCGACACAGGGGCTGCTTGCCCTATTATCTGTGGCTGGGAGCGTCTGCCTGTCCTTTTTGTTCTTTCAGACATGGTGAGTGATATATAGATTAATATATACAGAACTCTGATTCAACTCTGGTATAAAGATTTAAATAACTCTGGTATAACTCAGTGAGACACACTGATAGCTGGCAGCCAGTGACAAGAGACAGATCACCTTAATTCACAAATGTTTTAAAGAAATTAGTGAGCCCCAAAATACAACATGGTACTGTTGTATGACAAGACACAGATCACCTTAATTCCCAAGTGTTTTAAAGAATTTAGTGAGCCCCAAAATACAGCGTGGTACTATTAGTATGACGAGACACAGATCACCTTAATTCCCAAGTGTTTTAAAGAAATTAGTGAGCCCCAAAATACAGCGTGGCACTGTATGTATGACGAGACACAGATCACCTTAATTCCCAAGTGTTTTAAAGAAATTAGTGAGCCCCAAAATACAGCGTGGTACTTTTGGTATGACAAGACACGGATCAACTTAATTCACAAGTGTTTTAAAGAAATTAGTGAGCCCCAAAAAAACTTGCTGGCTGTGTGACGAGACACAGAAGATCACCTTAATTCACAAGTGTTTTAAAGAAAATAGTGAGCCCCAAAATACAGCGTGGTACTGTTTGTATGACGAGACACAGATCACCTTAATTCACAAGTGTTTTAAAGAAATTAGTGAGCCCCAAAAAAACTTGCTGGCTGTGTGACGAGACACAGAAGATCACCTCAATTCACAAATGTTTTAAATAAATTAGTGAGCCCCAAAATACAGTGTGGTACTGTTTGTGTGACGAGACACAGATCAACTTAATTCACAAATGTTTTAAAGAAATTAGTGAGCCCCAAAATACAGCGTGGTACTTTTTGTATGACGAGACACAGATCACCTTAATTCACAAGTGTTTGAAAGAAATTAGTGAGCCACAAAAATAATTGCTGGCTGTGTGACGAGACCCAGAAGATCACCTCAATTCACAAATGTTTTAAAGAAAGTTATAAACCCCCAAAAAAATTGCTTGCACAGTGACAAGACACACATCACCTAAATTCCCTGATATTTGGTATAAATGAGACCCAAAAAGACTTGCTGGCACAGTGTGACAAGACCCAGAAAATCACCTCAATTCACAAATGTTTTAAATAAAGTTGTAAACCCCAAAAAAACTTGCTGGCACAGTGACAAGACACACATCACCTAAATTCCCTGATATTTGGTCGAAATGAGACCCCCCCAGTAGCGTGGCAGACCAGCAGTAACAACACACACAACTATCTTCTTTGAAATCTCCTCTGAAATGTGTGCAGAAAGCACTGCGTTGAAACCTTATATAGCGTGCTGCGGGACTTAGCTCTGTGAGCCCATGATTGGGCAAAATTTGCCCAATCAGGACTCTGAGCGGTGATTGGCATAGTGTTCAACCAGTCTTGCACCAGACCTGTGGTCAGGTGCAAGGCTGTAGCCAATTACGAGCTTCAGGCAGTGGGAAAATGCATTGTCGTCCATTGTGATCGAACATGCGGCGAACACCCGGAAATGTTCGGGGTTCGCGATCTGCTCGAACAGGCTAAGTTCGGGTCGAACCCCGAACCGTCCGAACCCGAACAGCTCATCCCTATACGAGACATAATAACATCATGTCTTTGATCAAAGTCCTATTATTCCTCAAGAGAGGATTCTCACTTCCACTCTGATTACTGTTTCTTCTCCATTGCTGGAGAGATTGCAATGTGTCCAGGGTACCGCTCCCGCTAAGAAACCACCTTGTAAGGAAAGAATACAGGTTATGTCGGTATATCATGATACCAAACCTTTTGGGCATATGGGTATAACCAAAACCCTAGCTACTCTGGAAAAGCAGTTTTGGTGGGCAGGCATGCGTAAAGACGTTACTGAATACATAGCCACCTGTGCGGTATGCTGTAGAAGCAAAAACCCTAAAACCTTGCCTACAGGGTTGCTACAACCGTTGCTTGTTCCTGAGAGACCATGGGCTCATCTTTCTATGGACTTCATTACTGGTTTACCTGTATCTCACGGTAACACGGTGATACTTACCATTGTTGACAGGTTCTCCTAGATGGTTAATTTAGTGCCTCTCGCCAAATGCCCTCTGCTATGGAACTGGTGCCAGTCTTTGTCCAAAGCATTGTCAGGCTTCATGGTGTTCCTATAGGAATCGCATCTGATAGAGGCACTCAATTCGTGTCCAGGTTCTGGAGAGGGTTCTGTGAAAATCTGGGTATATAATTTAGCTTCTCCTCTGCCTACCATCCTCAGACTAATGGGGCAACGGAGAGAGACAATCAAAATGTCGAACAATATCTGCAATGCTTTGTATCTGAAAAACAGAACGAATGGTCGGACTTCTTGCCTTGGGTAGAAATTGCTTTAAATAATGCAGTCAGTGAAATCAGGGGTCATACAGTGTATGGATTTGATCCTCCCATTCTCCCTTCTAACTTTCAGGGGACCGCGGTGCCTGCTCTGGATCAGCATTTGGCCTCATTGAAAGGGACATGGGAGAAAGTCATGGAGGTTTTGGAGGCCAACATTAAAAAACAAAAAGGGGGGCGTGGCCGGCTCTGTATGGAAGCAGTTGTGTTTCTCTAGAGCTCTATGGTATCCTCCTGGTCCCGTTTTTTTATGTGTTTCTTCTTTTGAGAATCGCTCGCAAGTGGAGACCCTCTGCGGCTGGCCATTACGGGAATTGCTCCGTGGCCTGTTTTGTCCCCCCCCTCTGGAGCACAGCCGAGTTTTTTGAGGGTTTTTTTCAGCGGCACCGGCCGTCGGCCATTTTGAGGTCTACGCCTGGACGCCTCGTTCCTCCTGAGAACCCCTACCGAGTGTTACACCCCTGATGGGGACCTGCCGATCGCAGACTGTGGAGATGGAGGGCTCCCATCCTCCAGCTGAGCCTGATGACCCCCCCGGGTGGAAAGTGGAGAAACATCAGGAGGGATGTCGTCTGGAACATCCCCCACTCGCCACTGGTATGGAGGCTTTGTTTGTGGCCCTTGAAGCTTGCCTCCAACAATTACCGGAGGAAGAATAGAGTCCACGTACCCAAGGTTCGTGGCGGCGGCTGATGGTGGTGCTGGGAGTCGGTCGGGAGCCCGAGGGCTTAGCGGAGGAGATGTCGAAGGAGGCTGAGCCTGGTGAATGTCTGGACGGCGTCGCTGACCCACAGAGAGGAGGGTCAGGAGACCCGAATCCGTGTTCAGAAGGGAGTTTGGCCGAGAGGCATGTCTCCGAGGCTGGAGCTACAGCGGCAGCCGCAGGGACGGCGGCTGCAGAGCTTTCACCAGGGGATGCGCTGGGGGCACTGACTGGGGCTGCTTATTTTTATGTTCCCCCTCTCCACCCTGTTTTTTTTTTTTATCTTTCGCAGTTTTTTTATATGACCCCCCTCCTCCTATGTGTTTTCATTGCGACTACAAAGTTTGGCCCTGCGAGGCCCACCTTACTGGTTGACTTGTGACCCCTTGTTCGAAAAATAAAAATCTTAAATATAAAAAAAGCAAAAACGAGAAAGCAGACAGACGGAGAAAGCCTGCCCCAGTATATACTGTAGGAGATAGAGTCTGGCTTTCCACAGGGGACATGAAACTACTGGTTCCTTCTATGAAGATGGCCCCAGGTACATTGGTCCTTATAAAATCTTGCGCAGGGTGAACCCTGTATCCTATTCCTTGGCACTACCCCCTGTACTTGCATATACACAATGTGTTCCATGTTAGCCTCCTCAAGCCTCTCACATGCCTCAGGTACACAAGGGTTAACGTTCCTCCTCCACCTATTCAGTCCCAAGGTGAGGAAGAATATGAGGTTCATGCCATTTTGAAGTCTCGCGTGGTCAGGGGTGTTGTACAGTATCTGGTTGACTGGGAGGGTTATGGTCCCGAGGATAGGGCTTAGCTACCAGCTAGTGAAGTCCATGCGCCTCGTTTGGTTCGCCAGTTCCATGCTGCCCATCCCTCTGCACCTGGTGGTTGTCCAGTGGCCGCCCATAAGGGGCGGGGTTCTGTCACATCCTCGGTACCTGCAGGCCTTCAGGGGGGCTCTGGGTGCATCGCTGGCTGGCGCGTGCCAGAATTTCCAGACATTCGTGCGCCTGGAGGGTCTAGAAGTCTGTCCAAAAGGATCCCCAACACAGTTGTGAGGGGTGAGCAGGACAGTGAACGTGACATCATCCCCCCAGCATGCCAAATTAATTCATTTCCCCCAGCATTCCAATTAATTCACCCCCCCAGCATTCCAATTAATTAATTCACCCCAGCATATTAATTCACCCCAGCATTCCAATTAATTAATTAATCTCCCCCCCGCATACCAAATAAATTCACCCCCCAGCAGTCCAATTAATTCAATTCACCCCCCAGCATACCAAATTCATCCCCCCAGCATTCCAATTAATTCAATTAACCCCCAGCCTACCATATTCATTAATTTCCCCCAGCATTCCAATTCATTAATTCACCCCAGCATATTAATTAATTCACCCCCCAATATACCAAATGAATTTCTCTCCCCATTTAAAAGGAAAAAAAATAGCAAAACAAGAGGACATAGTCTTAGATTAGAGGGGCAAATGTTTAAAAGTAACATCAGGAAGCATTATTTTACTGAGAGGGTGGTGGATACATGGAACAGTCTTCCAGTAGAAGTGGTAGAGGCCAAAACAGTAATTGAATTTAAGCAGGCATGGGATAGGCATAAAGCTATCCTAAACAAAAGATAAATCCAGGTAAAGTATCCATGTAATTGGGCAGACTAGATGGGCCGAAAGGTTCTTATCTGCCGACATTTTCTATGTTTCTATACCAATGAATTAATTCACCCCCCAGCGTGCCAAATTAATTCATTCCCCCATTCCAATTAATTAATTCACCCCCAGCATACCAAATTCATACATTTTTCTCTCTCTTCCCCCATATCAATTAATTAATGCATTCTCTGTCCCCACCCCCGCATACCTCATGGCTGGCAGTGGCCTGGTGTTGCGTGCCGTCGGGTGTTGAAGAGAAGCACGTTCTATCACACTCAACAAGAGGATCCGGCCCACACAAGGCCGCATGTGTGTGGGCGATCTCTGTGACGTAATTAGAGGGAGCCGGCCCCGCTGATAATGTCACGCCGGCTGCCCTCCCTCTTCAGGTAACTAAGACTGCCTTGCCGGGCAGCTGGCTATGTCAACTGGCCGACCAGCAAGGAGGGCTAGCGGCCGACCGGCCCATCAGGTTTTCCCGATAGCCAGTCCGGACCTGCCTCCTGCACTCCCATCTCTCCCCATCCCTCCTGCACTCCCATCTCTCTCTTCCCCATCCATCCTGCAATCCCATTTCTTCCCCTCTCTCCCCATCCCTCCTGCACTCCCCTCTCTCCCCATCCCTCCTGCACTCCCATCTCTCCCCCATCCCTCCTGCACTCCCATCTCTCCCCCTCTCTCCCCATCCCTCCTGCACTCCCATCTCTCTCCTCCACATCCCTCCTGCAATCCCATCTCTCCCCCATCCCTCCTGCACTCCCATCTCTCTCTCCCCATCCCTCCTGCACTGGCATTCCTGTGTGTGTGCGAGACTATATGTGGGGAGGGGTGTGAGACTGTGTGTGTGAGAGAGAGACACTGTGTGTGTGTGAAAGACTTTGTGTGTGTGTGACTGTGGGTGTGTGTGACACTGTGTGTGGGTGAGAGAGACTGTGTTGGTGTGTGAGACTTATGTCATCAGAATTCCCTGCTTCCGCTGACTCACCAACTGGCATAAAAGTATGTATCTTTCAATAAAGAATAGAGAGGTCACTTGGCTTTGTCCTAGAAAGACTACATAGACAAGCGACGAGTCCGTGTGTCACGGTTCCCGGATCCCACCATGCAGCCCTTGAAGCCCAACACTCCACAGAGCCAAAAAGCTACCAACAGAGTAGCCGTAGAACAATCCCTAACTGTCTGGTCCTTAAAAATTGGCCAGGTATAAGTATACTAGCTAGACAGAAAGGGTTAATCAAAGACAAGGTCGTAATACAAAACCAGGTCAGCAACACGGGGGTAGTCAGACGAGCCAGAATCAGGAATACAGAGTATAGAATAGTCAAATGGAATAGCTGGGTCGATATCAGTGCAGTAGCGTAGTACAAGGAAAATAGTCTAGGGCAACGGAAGGTAGAATGGTCAGAAAACAAGCAGAGGTCAATAACAGGTTAAATCACGAGAGAATTCAGGTACAGGGAGCTCAGGTATGGATAACCACGATTTGGCACTGCTTAGAAGGAACTGTGGGTTTTTAAAAGACCTTCACCAGACCGCGGGGCCTCTCAAGCCGCGCCTCATGCAGCCACCTCCCTGCCTGTCTCTATTTAAACCGGGCGTTGGTCAGCGAGCAGCATCAGACATGCTGCCTTCAAGCACACTGGAGAGGCTGGAAGCCCCCAACGTTACACTGTGTCGTTTCTTTCAGTGCGCACTTGAATTGATTGACTTCTCCAACACCATTCAGCAGCAGGCATATGAACAAGAGACTGTTTAAGTCTAATCCATAACAGCGCTCTGTAATGTGCAGTGTCTACAAGTATATCAGTAACGCACAGTATCTAATAAACCTGAAGAGTGATTGGCAGTTTCCCCCATGTGATGTGGTGAAGCCTTACCTGCAATGAGTGGGTAATGACTGCTGCAGCAGAACGGTGGCCAACTGTAAGTCTGGAGGTAGCACAATGGATCCCCCAATTCACTGGTGGGCCCAAGTGGATTTTCTTTTTTTTTTTTAATTCTTTATTTTTGGGTTTTGCAGAGACACATAAAACAGACAGGAAAGTAAAGTAAGTGGTCCCGCAGGACCACAACATGTCATCCATTTAATCACATAGTGAAATAAAAAGCAGGGATGCACCGGAATATCAGCCACCGATAGATATCTGCCGATAATGGGGTTATCGGTTTCGGCCCGTAAGAAAAACATCAGCCGAAACGGTCAGCCGAAAATTGATGATCCCAGCTGACACTGAGCCGGCACTCTTTCAATGCTGCTTGGCTGGAAATAATTGTAATTGGAAAGAGGCCGGAGCTGCTACACCTATTTATTTCTGCACACAGAGGGTTAACTGCATGATCCACACTATCAATGCAAGCAGTAACCTCTGGTGTATCGGAGATGGTGCCTTGACGTTAAGCTACTTCAAAAGTGCTTCAATTGGAGGTAGTGAAACATATCAAGAGAGGGGGTCTGAGGTCAGACAGCAACTGTTGTAGGGGCAAAAGCTTCCCATCAAGGGAATATACTCATATCTGTAAGTAGGGGCCATAGCAGTCTATGCCTAGAAAGTCAGGTGTTTGTCCGGGAGTGAATGCAGGGTTGCTAGTTACCGGCGTGAGGGCTGAGGGTAGCGGTGAGAAACCCAGTTGGGAGCGGTAACTGCACCACAAACGTAGGGTTGGCAAGATCGTGGGGTGGGATGTGGGACACAGAGCAGCATATGGGGCCGTGTGTCAGGGAGCAGAAACTATAGGGACCCTTAAAGACTTCTGCTGCAGCGCAACCCATAGTTTGTGTGGGAATACAATCGACCAATCGATAAGGTGGGACAGCAAATCCGCCATATAATAATAATCTAGGTGAGGCAAATTCAATCCTGTCCTTGATTTAGGTTTCATAACGTGTCTTAAATCTGCTGAAGTAGGAAGGGCTTATATGAATTGGAAGGGTCTGGAGCAGGTACAAATATTAGGTGAAATCGACATCTTAAGTATATTCACTCTACCGAACCAAGAAAAGTGAGGTTTATCCCATTTCCATAAGTCATGTTTAACCCTGGCCGGGAGCAGTTCACAGTTAAGAGTGTAAAGCTTGGATATATCCACAGGGAGTAACGTGCCCAAGTACGTGATAGCCCCCTTGGCCCAAGAGAAGGACAAAATTCCTCTGACCTGTTTCCGTACAGTTTCAGTAATTCCAATTCCCAGGATTGAACAGTTAGACTCATTTATTTTAAAGTTGGATACCTCGGCATATAGCTGGACCTCAGAGGGACGTTCAAGGGATTGTAACAGTAAGCAAAAGATCATCAGCATAAGCTGAGACCTTATATTTGTATAAGGAGGAACTATAGCCAGTAATACCATTGGCATCCTGCAGCCTTTGAAGGAATGGCTCTAGGGCAAGGAGGAACAATACGGGTGATAGAGGGCATTCCTGACATGTCCCATTATAGATTGAAATTGGGCCAGGGAGCGTACCGCTAACTCGAAGAAAAGCAGTAGGGTGTCGGTACAGTGCGGATATCCATGATAGCCATCCGGGTCTTAAGCCCAATTTGGCCAGAACAGATAGCAGAAATGACCAATCCACCCGATCTAATGCCTTTTCAACGTCGACAGAGGAACAACAGTGGAGACGCACTTTTCCCAGCGATATGGATCAGATTAATAGCTCTCAGAGTATTATCTCTAGTGCCTCGCAGGGGGATGAGACCCACATGATCAGGATGGGCAATAGTAGGGAGGAGGGGTTTAAGTCTTTTAGCCAACATCTTAGCCAGTAGTTTAATATCATTATTTATGAGGGAGAGTGGTCGGTAGTTAGAGCAATATAAAGGGTCTCTCCCAGGTTTAGGGAGGAGAGAAATCGTAGCTTGGAGCGCCGCAAGGGGGAAATTCCACTTCATCATTAATGGCGTTAAAGGATCGCAGTAGGTGCGGGCAATGCCGAAGCTAGACTATTTTGCACACTAGGCAAGACCAGCTACTTGCACCCCCCCACAGAAAAATTGTTAACTGTTAAATTGTGTGTGGGGGGGGGCACACACATACTGTGCATGGGGGCTGCACATGGTCGTTCGGTGCCCATTTTACCCCTCCGCTGGTCGGGCCCAGGATCGGTCTGTGCCTCTTTATTTCTTTCTTCTGCCCTCTATGCCTCTTTCTTTCCTTTGCCTCTTTCTTTTCTTTCATCTGCCTCTTTCTTTCTTTCCTCTGCCTCTTTCTTCCACCTCTTTTTTCCCCTCTGCCTCTTTCTTTCATCTGCCTCTTTCTTTCCTCTGCCTCTTTTTTTCTTTCTTTCTTTTGTGCCTCTTTTTTTCTTTCTTTCCTCATTCGGTGTCTCTTTTTTTCTTTTTATTCTGTGACCCTTTTTATTTCTTTCGTGTCTGTCTTTCATGCTTTTCTGTCTTTCTTTCATCTTCCTCTTTTTTTCTTTCATCTGCCTCTGGTGGCACACACACGTCATCTGGTGGTGCCTGTGTGTCACCATAAGACGCCCACCTTCTGCGCTGCTAGCGTGAATACGTGTGTTGCCATTGCCGGCTACATAAGCCGCACAATGAGGAAAGGGTACAATAATGGAACCTGGGTTAGGGCCGGCTACACCCCTAGGCGGCAGTGCGCCCTAGGCAGTTGCCTAGCTTGCTTATTAGGAGCACTGGCCCTGGGTGCAGACCAAGGAAATGTAGGAAGCTTATATAGTACAATATGATCTGCGCTAGGGCTCTTACCCAATGGTGTGGCCTTAAGAGCCTCTGAAGTTCCTCCTAAGTAAAGGGGGCATCCAGAGCCTCAGCCTGTTTAGGTGAAAGTGTCGCCAGGGAGGATTTATCTAGGTAATCTGCAATGGAACGTGATGGCGGAGGCGAGGGTCTAATGTGATATAGGGATTGGTAATAGGTCCGAAATTCTGTGAGAATGTCATCATTAAAATGGGTGGTGCGGCCATCTGAGCGTCTCAACCTGGGTACAAAAGTCTCCTGATATCTCTGACACAGTGCCCTTGCCAGCAATTTACCACAGCAGTTACCATGGACATAGTATGTGCGTCTGGTGAGCAGCAGTGATCAGCAAGCCTGAAGATGCAAGATTTGTCTAAATTCTAGGATTAGAGTCGTTAGAGTAGCACAGTGCTCCACCGAGGGCATTGCTTTATGTATAACCTATAAGGCCTGAATATTAACAAACAAAGGGCACTATTTCACTCTTCGCGCACAATTTTGCATGTGCACAAAAACGCATTAACACGAGGGGAAAAACCCTTTGTGCTGAACATCGTATTACGACGTTCGTGCACAAGATGCGTGTTAACATCTAACGCGAGTGACCCTACGGGAACCCTGCGCGAATGCAAGTTCGTGCGCACATCCCATACTTCAGGCCTCAAAATTTTCACTCGCCTGCTTGCATTTGGCGAGTGGAAATTACATGAGGGAGAATAGGAATGCAGAGGCAGGGCAGGATAAGGGGTTAGGTGGGGCAACTAGTGGCGAGTAACTCTTAAGGCCTGGCTAGTAGCTTCGGACTTGAAATTTTGAGCCCTGCCATACTTAACATTGTGAGCGCAAATGCATTCGTGCGCTGGTACGTGGATGGTATTACAATCGACGCGCAAATTTCAACGAACAACGTTTGTGCGCATAATTTTAACGTCTTTGAAAAGCTGGTGGTAACTGCAAATCTGAACGTCCTGGCCGAACCCAAATACATCAGCCCGAAAAAAAAAGCAGCACGTATAGTTACACATTCTACGCACCCTTCACCTTTCCAGCCTGGTGTTTAAGAGCTTTTCTGGGAAGCTGCCACCCTATCTGAATAGACTGCTTCCCCCAGCAGCTCCCTCATCCTATAACCTCCGATCCAGGACCAGCACCTTACTTGCAATACCACAATACAAAAAGACAGTGGCTCGATCCTCATTTTCCTACAGAGCACCACAATTATGGAATAACCTCCCAGACACCATCAAATCTTCCACCAGTCTTAAGTCACTCAAGAGCTCCTTACTAACATACCTCAATACAGAATGCACCTGTATACATGTAACATAATGACTATTTTTCTACATATTTATTTTCTGTTAATCTGTATATTTGTTTTTAATATCTTGCATTGTATTACTTTGTATTTCTGTAACTGTAACACTTCAATGTTCTTGAACCCAGGACATACTTGAAAACGAGAGAAATCTCAATGTATCCTTCCTGGTAAAATCCTTTATAAATTATAAATAAATTAGATTGAGAAGTTGTGCGTGTTTTTATTACTGCTGCAGCATATATACGCAGATTGATTTTGATGTGAAAAAACAGTCCATGCTTTTCCGCTGGAGCCTCCGTGTGTGTTCGAGCCATCTGTGCAGCCATGAACGTGCCGGCCTTTATCGATGTGACTGGGGAGGACCAGGCTGCTGAGCTCCGATCCTACCTGAAGTCTAAGGGTGCTGAAATCTCCGTCTCCGAGGAGAATTCAGAAGGTGGTCTTCACATCGACTTGGCACAGATCATCGAGGTGTGTGACATCTGCTTGAAAGAAGATGCCAGTCTTCCTAGCCCTTCTTAATTGCTGTCACAGTGATGACAAACAAAAGTGGTAGACCGCTGGTTACTGGACTTGTTGGTGTATCAATTATAAGCTGTACAAGAAAAATAATGAGGAAATAAAAATTTGCTATCCTTCTAAATTCTTCAAACAAGTTCTTCGGTACAAAGTTCCAGAATGTATACTTTGAAGAGACTATTCTATTATCTGGATACCTCTGAGGAATGTATGCTTCAGTGCCAGGAGGAGGCTCTTTGTGGCCAATGTAAATAGTTTGTCTACCCAGTTCTCTTCGCCAACGCAATATCTGTTGATGAGGGTCCTTTACAGGCTGCAGTCCATGGCTGCTGGCTCCTTCTCAGCCTCCTGCCTCTTAAGTCCTTCACTAGGTTTCTTACTTTCCACATCCTCAGGCTGATTGACCTTTGGGGCATACTTTGTCAGGTCTCACCCTGGAAACAAGGTTTCCCTTCTGGTTGTATCTTTCAAAAGGAAGCACTAGCTACTTGGTATTCTTAGTTAGGGATGAGCTGTTCGGTTCGATCAGTTCAGAGTTCGATTCGAACTTTGGCCGTTGGCAAGTTCGCGAACTTTGAACGTTTCGGCTTGTTCAACCCCATCAGCATCTCTATATACAGCCTCACAGCATCTCTATACACAGCATCTCTATACACAACCCCATCAGCATCTCTATACACAGCATCTCTATACACAACCCCATCAGCATCTCTATACACAGCATCTCTATACACAAACAGCATCTCTATACACAACCCCATCAACATTTCTATACACAGCATCTCTAAACACAGCCTCACAGCATCTCTATACACAACCCCATCAGCATCTCTATACACAAACAGCATCTCTATACACAACCCCATCAGCATCTCTATACACAGCATCTCTATACAGCCTCACAGCATCTCTATACACAACCTCACAGCATCTCTAAACACAGCCTCACAGCATCTCTATACACAGTCTCACAGCATCTCTATACACAACCCCATCAGCATCTCTATACACAGCATCTCTAAACACAACCTCACAGCATCTCTAAACACAACCTCACAGCATCTGTATACACAACCCCATCAGCATCTCTATACACAGCATCTCTATACACAGCCACACAGCATCTCTATACACAGCCTCACTATACACAACCTCACAGCATCTCTATACACAACCCCATCATCATCTCTATACACAGCATCTCTATACACAGCCTCACAGCATCTCTATACACAGCCTCACAGCATCTCTATACACAACCTCACAGCATCTCTATACACAACCTCACAGCATCTCTATACACAGCCTCACAGCATCTCTATACACAACCTCAATGCATCTCTGTGAACCCTCAAATGAACCCCCTATCTCCACCAGGGGATTCCGGGCAGCTAGGGGTTCCCCGGCTATCTGACGTCATCACGCTATGCGTGAGGACGTCAGGCAGTGAGGGGACCCGAGGGGTGGAGCCGCAATCCAAGATGGCGGCCCCCACCGGAGCTAGTTAAGGGTTTAAAGCCAGGCACCGCTTAAAAGGGGTGACTCTCCCGTTTTAAGCGGTGCCTGGCTTTTTTTTTGTGGGACCTCCCGATCGGGATGGAGAGGGATCCGAACGGATCCCCCCTCCCTTCCAGGCGATCTCCCGGCATTGCTGGGGGGGTCACCTGGAAATGACGTCATCGCGCATGGCGCGATGACATCATTTATGTCGGGAGAAGCTTGACTTCAGCGTCTGAGGACGCTGAAGTCAGAACGCCGCGGGATCCCGGACAGAGAGGTGAGTATCTCCGCCGGGGGTCCCGCAAAGCTGATGACGTGTGGGACATGTCCTCCTCAGCATACAGCGGGAGTAACTGAGGACGTGTCCCACACGTCATCAGCAGTGAAGGGGTTAAAAATGTATTTTTTTAAACTTTTTGTCCTTGTTTCCTGTCCCCCAGGGCACTACCCAGACCCGGACATTGTTTTTAAATGTTTCTATACATCCTAGAAATCCGCCACTTCACGGGCAGGTTATGGGGACCTCCTAGGCACGATATTTGAAGGAATGTTTCATTTTTATTGCTTATTTCATGGAAAACTCACTGTCCCTTTAAAAACTGTTTTTTTTAACTTGTTGTCCTTGTTTCCTGTCCCTCAGGGCAATACCTGGACCCCCATACACCTTTTATGGCAAATATCTAGCATATATGCCCTATTGGAGGGCACTCTAAAAATCTAATTTTGAGTCCCATTGACTTGTATTGAGTTCGAATTCGAACTTTTGAAAAGTTCAAGTTCGAATACGAACCGAACTCGGGGGTGTTCGGCTCATCCCTATTCTTAGTTACAAGGTTAAAGTGGGAGAAGAAGCTGCACATGGGTTCCTCTTTTATATTGTCAGGAAGGTAAGGCTCATTCTGTCAATATGAGACAACTGCTACATTATCTTTCGTGTAAAATAAGCTTCCATTGATGTGTCTCATTGCACCGGAGCCTTGATGTGTATCCTTTGGTAATCCTTATTTCTCAGTTGTGCCTGGTGTCACTGCCTGCAGCAAGCTCACCCCTTCTGTAGCTCTTGCTTGCACTAGATGCTCATTTCTCCCTCTGAGGATGGTGATTAGGGATGAGCTGTTCAGTTCGATCAGTTCGGAGTTTTGGCGTGTTCGGTTCGAGTTCGCAAAAAAAAAAAAAAATTTGAAAAGAGTATAAAAACTGCTTAAAAAAATACTAAAAAATCTAGAAATAAAGAGACTCTTTACTGCAGAATATTATAAGCAATGGTTTATTAGATATTGAATTAAAAACTAATGTCTAAGTGCAAAGATTCTCACCTCTAAATGACCTGTGTTTTCAAACGGCGAAAACAGGTGTTTTTAGTCTGGTCTAATGAATTTCATACATTGTATGTACAAATGAGGGTGTGGTGTGTCTCCTGACGTGTCAAACAACACCTGTGCTTCTGAGAAGTGTTAATTTCTCTCCTAAATCTTCTTCTAATATGCAAGTACTTGACAATCTCTCCTATATCACAGAACCTTTGATTATTTTCGTTATTATGGAATACTCTAGAAGGCAAAGGTAGAAAAAACTCCCATGGCATAGTATGTTTGGTACAAGGAATGAGGTTAAAATTCAAGCAGAATGGTAGGTACAGTATCTCACTCACAAACTCAGAGCCTATAGGCTCATGTTATTCGCCTTTAAGCCTCTCTGGGGGGCTCCTCCCATCAATCGGTTGTTAATCTGGAAGAGCTTCTTAGACCTCAAATGAAATAGAAGAGAATATGGCGCAATACCAGAGCAAATTTTGGTGATAAGCGCAGTAATTATAGGTCAATCTACTCACGTGATCCTGAGCCTCCCGATTGAGTGGCTCAGTATGAAAGCCTTGGACCACCTTGGTAAGGAGGGTCCCACCAGGGCTCGAGTCGAGTGGGAACGCGCGGGAACGTCGTTCCCACACTTCTCCCACAGTGGGAACGCTGCGGGAACGCAGCGTTCCCGCTGTGGCCCGAGCCCGAACGCTTTAGCAGGCGGCCGCCGCACATTGCCGGCGGCCGCGTGCTTCCTATTATAATGGCCGGTGACCGGAAGTGGAGCCGCTCGCCTGGCTGTTTCATAGATCCCAGGCGAGCGGCTGCACTTCCTGTCAGCGGCCGCTGAAGCAGGAAACACGTGGCCGCCGGCAATGTGCGGCAGCAGCAGCAGAGGTGAGCTGGGCTGGGGGCAGTATCCATGAGACCAGGGGCACTATCCATGAGACCAGGCCCGGGGCAGTATCCATGAGACCAGGGGCAGTATCCATGAGACCAGGGGCAGTATCCATGAGACCAGGGGCACTATCCATGAGACCAGGGGCAGTATCCATGAGACCAGGGGCACTATCCATGAGACCAGGGGCAGTATCCATGAGACCAGGAGCAGTATCCATGAGACATGGGGCACTATCCATGAGACCAGGCCCGGGGCAGTATCCATGAGACCAGGGCAGTATCCATGAGACCAGGGGCACTATCCATGAGAGCAGGGGGCAGTATCCATGAGACCTGGGGGCAGTATCCATGAGACGGGCAGTATCCATGAGACCGGGGCATTATCCATGAGCCAGGGGCAGTATCCATGAGACCTGGGGGCAGTATCCATGAGACGGGGGCAGTATCCATGAGACCGGGGCATTATCCATGAGACCAGGGGCACTATCCATGAGACCAGGGGCATTATCCACGAGACCAGGGGCACTATCCATGAGACCAGGGGCACTATCCATGAGACCAGGGGCAGTATCCACGAGACCAGGGGCACTATCCATGAGACCAGGGGCAGTATCCATGAGACCAGGGCACTATCCATGAGACCAGGGGCAGTATCCATGAGACCAGGGACACTATCCATGAGACCAGGGGCAGTATCCATGAGACCAGGGCAGTATCCATGAGACCAGGGGCAGTATCCATGAGACCAGGGGCACTATCCATGAGACCAGGGGCAGTATCCATGAGACAGGGGGTAATATCCATGAGACCAGGGGTAATATCCATGAGACCAGGGGCACTATCCATGAGACCAGGGGCAGTATCCATGAGACCAGGGGCAGTATCCATGAGACCAGGGGCAGTATCCATGAGACCAGGCCCGGGGCAGTATCCATGAGACCAGGGGCACTATCCATGAGACCAGGGGCAGTATCCATGGGACCAGGGGCAGTATCCATGAGACCAGGGGGCAGTATCCAGGAGACCAGGGGCACTATCCATGAGACCAGGGGCAGTATCCATGAGACCAGGCCCGGGGCAGTATCCATGAGACCAGGGGCACTATCCATGAGACCAGGGGCACTATCCATGAGACCAGGGGCAGTATCCATGAGACCAGGGGCAGTATCCATGAGACCAGGGGCACTATCCATGAGACCAGGGGTAATATCCATGAGACCAGGGGGCAGTATCCATGAGACCAGGGGCAGTATCCATGAGACCAGGGGCACTATCCATGAGACCAGGGGCACTATCCATTAGACCAGGGTCAGTATCCATGAGACATGGGGCACTATCCATGAGACCAGGGGGCAGTATCCATGAGACCAGGCCCGGGGCAGTATCCATGAGACCAGGGGCACTATCCATGAGACCAGGGTCAGTATCCATGAGACATGGGGCACTATCCATGAGACCAGGGGGCAGTATCCATGAGACCAGGCCCGGGGCAGTATCCATGAGACCAGGGGCACTATCCATGAGACCAGGGGCAGTATCCATGAGACCAGGGGTAATATACATGAGACCAGGGGGCAGTATCCATGAGACCAGGGGCAGTATCCATGAGACCAGGGGCACTATCCATGAGACCAGGGGGCAGTATCCATGAGACCAGGGGGCAGTATCCATGAGACCAGGGGGTAGTATCCATGAGACCAGGGGGTAATATCCATGAGACCTGGGGGCAATATCCATGAGACCAGGGGGTAATATCCATGAGACCAGGGGGTAATATCCATGAGACCAAGGGGCAGTATCCATGAGACCAGGGGGTAATATCCATGAGACCTGGGGGCATTATCCATGAGAGTTGGGGCATTATCCATGAGAGCTGGGGGCATTATCCATGAGAGCTGGGGGCATTATCCATGAGACCTGGGGCATTATCCATGAGAGCTGGGGGCATTATCCATGAGACCTGGGGGCAATATCAATGAGACCTGGGGCATATCCATGAGACCTGGGGCATTATCCATGAGACCTGGGGGGCATTATCCATGAGACCTGGGGGCATTATCCATGAGAGCTGGGGGCAATTATATCCATGAGAGCTGGGGCAATTATATCCATGTGAACTGGGGAAAATATATCCATATAACCAGTGCTGTGCATATTATTCTTGGGGTTCAGTGCTGTGTATATTATTATACACTCTTGAAAGCTTGTCTTTTAAATGTAAAGTTAACCCAATAAAAATGGTATCACCGGCTCGTCCGGCTATACTCGTGATATATATATATATATTTTCTTAAGGTAATGGGGGTTGTGGAATTCGTGGGTGAGTTCCCTCACTTTTTTCCCCAGGACTTGACCCCTGGGTCCCACCCTTACTTGAATATCAGCTGGTGATCTCGCTATAGAGGAGGAAGTTGGCAAGATCTGTGTCAATGGAGTGAAAAGAATGTAGTCGAAGGAGGTGGTTCTATTAAAATAAGGGAGTTTTATTCAGTAAATAAAAATAATGGAAGTGTAAAATAAAATAAAAAGGGTACAAGGGTATTCAAGATAAAATTATAAAATTGGGAGTAAACCGAAACGCGTTTACTGCGGGCTTCATCAGTCGGCCTGGGCCTGGGCAATATATATACGCATGATGTGCGCTGGCCTGGGCAATATATATATACGCATGATGTGAGCTGGCCTGGGCAATATATATATGCATGATGTGAGCTGGCCTGGGCAATATATATACGCATGATGTGAGCTAGCCTGGGCAATATATATACGCATGATGTGAGCTAGCCTGGGCAATATATATACGCATGATGTGAGCTGGCCTGGGCCTGGGCAATATATATACGCATGATGTGCGCCGGCATGGGCAATATATATATACGCATGATGTGGGTTGGCCTGGGCCTGGGCAATATATATACACATGATGTGAGCTGGCCTGGGCAATATATATACGCATGATGTGGGCTGGCCTGGCCAATATATATACACATGATGTGAGCTGGCCTGGGCAATATATATTACACATGATGTGAGCTGGCCTGGGCATGGGCAATATATATATACGAATGATGTGAGCTGGCATGGGCATGGGCAATATATATATACGCATGATGTGAGCTGGCCTGGGCAATATATATACGCATGATGTGAGCTAGCCTGGGCAATATATATACGCATGATGTGAGCTAGCCTGGGCAATATATATACGCATGATGTGAGCTGGCCTGGGCCTGGGCAATATATATACGCATGATGTGCGCCGGCATGGGCAATATATATATACGCATGATGTGGGTTGGCCTGGGCCTGGGCAATATATATACACATGATGTGAGCTGGCCTGGGCAATATATATACGCATGATGTGGGCTGGCCTGGCCAATATATATACACATGATGTGAGCTGGCCTGGGCAATATATATTACACATGATGTGAGCTGGCCTGGGCATGGGCAATATATATATACGAATGATGTGAGCTGGCATGGGCATGGGCAATATATATATACGCATGATGTGAGCTGGCCTGGGCCTGGGCAATATATATATACGCATGATGAAAATTTGCAAAGGATAAGGCACGCAAAGTGAAATCTTGATGTGTCTGAAATTGAAACTTACGTGACAACTCTCTTTTTTTGTTAATTTATAGTTGTTCAATACAGTTAATTTTAATTTGTTTAATAGAGTTAATTTAAAATGGTTTAATACAGTTTATTCATATTTATTTTACTTTTTTTTGGGGGGGTGCAAGTAGCTGGTCTTGCCTAGGGCACAAAATAGTCTAGCACCGGCCCTGACCGCATGGTCCACCCCTGCACACTTCCACAATACCACAGAGGGGTTACTGTATGATGGCACTTGCTGGCCTGGCACCAAAGGCACAATATTTGGGTGCACTGCCACTGACTCCTGTATCAGATTCATATCCTCAGAGGGGTTACTGTGTGACGGCACTGTTGCTGACGCTAAAGGCCCAATTTTAGGCTAGGGTCAAACGAACGCATTTTTCGCAACGAACGTCAAAAAGTGCGTCCGAACGCATTGAGGTGTTTTTTCACAGAAAGCGCTTAAACGGTCATACGATGCGCATTTTTTGTGCGTGATTTTTTACGTATCCAAACCAGGAAACTTTGGGTGTCTGGACGTTATGTTGGCCGGACATGAGCAGCGTCTGACGTCTCCTAATCACACACACATGCCGCTATGCGGACGCAGCGCACTCTGTACGTCAGTACTAGCGGGTTCAGCATTCTCGAAAAAATGCGTTCATTTTCCACTTGCGTTGCGCGGCCGTACTTTCGTGCGGCCGTACTTTGTATATTTGCTGTCATTGCGCGTCATTTGCTGCTAGTGCGGCCGTGATTAAGTGCGCCTAAACGCACGTTAAAAGTGTGCTAATCTGACCCCAGCCTTAAAGCATCTGTTGTTACTTTCATCCAAAGCCTGCATAAGTTTCCCAATAATTTAGCCAAAAAAAATCACTAAACTTTCTCTGCGTGTCTGAAAATGTCTCCTCTTTTCATACAGACTAAAGGAAAAGCATTTACCGTCATTTGAAATGTAATTTTTTGGTTTTTACATATTTCTATACATCCTAGAAATCCGCCACTTCACGGGCAGGTTATGGGGACCTCCTAGGCACGATATTTGAAGGAATTTTTCATGTTTATTTTTAACCCTTATTTCATGGAAAACTCACTGTCCCTTTAACCACTTGGCTGCTATGGACGCGCTCAGCGCGTCCAGCCAAGTGGTTCTCCTGTGCTACGGACGCGCTCAGCGCGTCTGAGCACAGGAGGCAGCAATCCGCCGGATTCCGGCGGATTGCTGTGCCCCCCCGGTGCGGGCTGACATCTTGGATGTCAGCCCAGCACTCGGGAGCCCGGCGGGGACATTAGATGTCATTGCGGCGACGCGATGACATCTAATTCAGGCGCCCCCCCGCATGTGCGGAGGAGGCGCCTGAAAGGGAGGGAGGGGGGAGGTCCTTCGGACCTCTCTCCCTCCCGATCGCCGGGGAGCAGGGGGTTAATACAGGCACCGCTTGGAAGGGCACAGCCTGCCCTTCCAAACGGTGGCTGTCATTAACCCCTGGGGAGCCGGATCACGAATCGGCGCTGAAAAGCGCCGGTTCGTGATCCTTTCCCGGAGCTGGCCGACATCTTGGATGTCAGCCAAGCCTCCGGGAACTCCCCCTGAGGACTGGCGTCATCGTGCATAGCACGATGACGCCAGTCCTGGAGTTAACCCCTAGCTGCCACCAACAGTGGAGATAGGGGGTTCCAATGAACCCCCTATCTCCCGATCCGTGGCAGCTAGGGGTTAAAGTTTGATACTGTTGGATCGGCAAGAGCATGGCCGTTCCAACGATACCAAACACGACTGTGAAAAACGTTTTTTTAAAAAAAATTAAAATTTAAAATAAAAATAAAAAAATATTTTAAAAAAATGATAAAAAAATAAATAAACAAGTTTTTTTTTTTTTTTGGTTTGTTAATGCAGCAATATTGTTCCCATTTCAATTATAATGTGAACAATGATGCTGCACTAATGATTTTTGTATGCGGTGCGTTTGTTAAAAATCGCGTACATTTTCCCCAAAAAAAAATGTAACGAGACCCCATTTCTAATTTTTTTAACAAGCGCACCCCATACAAAATTTATCCGCAATTGCTCACATGTTATAATGTGAAAAAAGTACACTTTACACATTGTAAATTATTGAAAATTCATATTTTATTGCATTTTTTGTTATAATATACAGACAGGTCATGACGTATACATATAATAATGACATATTATGAATCTGCCGAGTCTGACGGAAAGAACGATATATAATATGTCTGGGTCATATACTAAAATAAGCCTTCAAAACACATTTAAACATGATGAGCAAAACCGGTAAAAATGACCTCAGCACAGAGGCGTGAAACGCCTCAGCAGCGAAAGGGTCAAAAACTTTTTTTTTTTACTTTTTGTCCTTGTTTCCTGTCCCCCAGGGCACTACCCGGACCCCCATACACCTTTTATGGCAAGTATCTAGCATATATGCCCTCTTGGAGGGCACTCTAAAAATCAAATTTTCAGCCCCATTGACTTGTATTGAGTTCGAGTTAGAGTTCGAATTCGAACATTTGGAAAGGTCGAGTTTGAATGCGAACCGAACTCGGGCGTGTTCGGCTCATCCCTAATGATGATCTGCTTTCCTTGTTCACTCACCTCCCTCCCATTTCACATCACTGCCCAGATCTCACAATAGCCTTACCGTCTTGTCTATTTCAGTCTCTGAGTCTAATCAATTTAAATGTATACACCATGGGGGGACAGCAACAACATTAATAAAACCTTTTTATTGCTTAATTTTTTAAAAAAAAAAACAGTTTTACACACTGATTTCTGCCCGCAACGTTTCTGCGCATCGGTTTTACTAGCGTTATTTTTTGCTGGATGAAAAAATGCACGAGGATTGTAATACCACCGTTATTTTTTGCGCGTTAACGCTGTGCACAAAATTTAATGCAGCGGCGCACGTTTTTGCACGAAGAATGTAATAGGGCCCAAAGACTTTCTTTTTTCCCCTTTCTCCCTCTTACACTGGGCCCCCAATTGTATAAATTTTCCATGGAAAACACATCTGTGAGCTTCCCACAACACAGCGGCCGTCACCTCGCCATTATCATTATCTGTGAAATATTGAGCCTTCTGGATATGGTCACGATGACCAGCGTCCTTCAAAATTGACCCATTAAGGCGCCATTGACAACGCCGGTTTGGTAAGTCTGGGATAGCGAGGAGCATGGAAACCAGTGCATGATCCGACCAAGTGATATTCCCTATGACTACCGATAGCAGCAAGTGAAGGGTGTGATGACTCATCACAACTAGGTCAAGACGGAATAAGTACCGGCTGCCAATGAGTAAAAAGTATAATCGCGCCCCATTGGGTGCATCGCCCTCCAGCAGTCCACTAATTGGAATGCGTGCAATAACTGATGGAATCTACTCTGTTTAGACGGCTGTGTGGTCCTGGTGTCAGGCTCGCACCAGGATGTTGCCATGGCAGAGCCTTAGGTTTAAGTTTATTTTCCCAAGCGCTGGGGGAGAGCAAGACAGGCAGACACAGGAAGCTGTATATGGTATAATAAGTGTATTCCAAAAAGGTAGGCACACAGTAACAGTCGTATACACAATAACAGAGCACTGGAAACAAATAGGCAAGTCTTTCTGCACAGAGGTAGTGTCTTGATGCACCAGGGATAGTGGGCTATGCAGTGTCCACCAAGTAGGAACCAGGAGCTCTTCGCAAAGTACCTTGAGAGCAGGATGGTGGAGCGAGGCTTGAATGCAGATAGCCACAGGTGTGGTCACAATACACCACGGATAGTGGGCTATGCAGTGTCCACCAAGTAGGGACTAGGAGCTCTTCGCAAAGTACCTTGAGAGAAGGATGGTGGAGCGATGCTTGATTGCAGATAGCCACAGGTGTGGACACAATACACCAGGGATAGTGGGCTAGGCAGTGTCCACCGCAGACAGGATCCACAGGCCTGGAACCAGGAGCTCTTCACAAAGGACTTGATGAAATGCAGGCAGATGGAGCAGGAACACTTGCAGACAATATTGATAACAGTACAGAGGATAATAGGGAATATAGACAGACTCCGGGAGAGGCAGCTCAGAGAACCTCACAGTAAGCAGGATGAGGAACACAATGAGAGAGCATTGGACGGAAGGGTGTGTCCAGGTTATATGCACAACCACTCAGGAATGGGCACAGGAATTAACCCCTGAGAGGAATGCAGGTATGGTGCAACAGCAAGCTTCTGGCTAAAGTTGTCATTTTGCGGTCTAACTCCGGGACGCAAAACCATTGCTTAAAAATAGCTATGATCTTAGTGTGTTGGCCTTCTAGATCCTCACGCAAATTATATTTATCCTTCATTATGTTAAATGACATCGGTGAGTTCCCTGAGAAAAACTCATCTACTTTGAATAATTGCTTGGAATGCCATATATTTGAGTCTATTTGTATATCGTATTGCTTTAGAATTGACAGGGGCATGGCTCGGGAGAATGTCTTATCTGGGTATATCACTGCGAGTAAAGTGTCCCATGCTAGCCATTCTACAGAAGGATTCCGCTTCTGTAGAATCCGTTAACACTAAGTCCTGGCTCTGGTTAACTTTTTGTTAACCGCATCCGGACATTAATCAGCGTTAGGACTTTGTAATCCTAACGCTGATTAACACTTTGCGCTCCCCATCTTAACTATAGGGAACGCAAAGCACAGTAACCTCGTGCAGAGAAGCGCAAGGTACCAAACGGTAATAGGTTACTTAACCCGTTAGTGTTTGGATTGTAATTTGCGTTAAATACTTGGCCTAACGTTAACGCTCACTCAGGTGAGCGCAAACGTTAGCACCAAGTATGTAATGTGGAACTGTGTGTTTCCAGACCCTCTGGTATTGCGTTTCCTGATTCCTCCTGCTTCAAGTTTATTTGTTTTTGCTGCCTCCAGCAGCAACCTCACACCTTACCACAGAACCTTGTTTTGACATATCACCGCATCCCGGGCACAGAATCATGCCATTTCTGTACCACCCTGGTACAGTACCTGACAATCTGCTAGCACCATCCGACACTTTGATGGATGGTTCAACCCCTAACATTTAAGGAGATAACACGAATCTCAGACATAATGTGGAAATGAGTGAGCTAAAGTGTGCATACATATACAACGGCAAAGAAGAACCTGGGTAAAGTCCCTGGCTGTCTGACGGCCAAGGGAGGTCAGAAGTACACAAATGCTAACACTGATTTGGGAGAAAAATGGGATAAAACCAAAAAAACGGTAGTGCAAAATATAAAAGAAACCTGGGTGTAGCTGCCCAAGCCGGGCAGAGACCCATATGGGGTCAAACATCCAGATGAAAAGTGCATAATTTCTGTTCACCAGAATGCTACGCCACAAATACACCACCAAGGTGAGCAGACGAGACAGCAACAGGATGGTCAACCTGAATAGCATCAAACGTTGCATATGAAATATACGAAACATACGACAACATAACAGAAAACAGAATTCTGCTGATCTCTGTTGCACCTGGGCATAGAAAGCATAAATTGAACAAGCAAACTGCACATCAATTTAAGTGAGTGGAATTACGAGCACCACCGCCATACAAGTTATAGACAGCGAATCAAGTCCCAGCAAAAGTTAAAAGTCTTGGGAACAGGTAGAGCAGGGCACTGCAGCTACCACAGTCAAAGCAAGCAGCCAGAGCAGACATGATACCCAGTCCATGAGTCGCTGCGAGGGAGATAAGCAGAAATGAATGCGAGTCACTCCATGTTCAGCCAGGAGTAGTGGAAGGAGCAGAAATCCCACGCTGAGGCAGGGGCCTCTTGTCCAAATCATCCATCATGCGTTGTAAAGATGTGACCTGTTTGGCCAAGTCATTTAATTGCATCTGCAGTCTATTGAGGTGTGCATTGGAGGTATCCCTATCCTCCTCCAGGTCTTGCACCCTACCACCGAGCTGACAGACATCAGCCCACAGCTCCATAAAACGAGCGTCAAAACTAGTCTCCAGCTTGGAACAGAGGGATTCCATATCCTGTTTTGTAGGGAGGAGGTGCAGAGTCTCCCTAAGGATGGCATCTGGCATGTCCTCTATCAATAGAGCTGGACTCCCCTGCCCATCGTCATCTGAGTCCGCCTCCCGCTCTTTGGCCACCACATCTTAGGTTTGCGACCTAGTGATTTTGCAGCCTGGGATTCACGCAGCTACTGCCGCATGGGAGAGCTGCCGGCCAGCACTGGAGTGGGAGCAGACCTCTTCTTCTGGCCCATGGGTGGCGAAACAAGCGATTGGTGTGCCGATTGAGCTGGGTCCGGTTGCAGAGCTGTGCTCTCAAGTAGCCATCACCGGTCGCATCAAAGCCATGCCCCTTTGTACTTTTGTGTTTGTCTAATACAGTGCTAGTGATTTTTGTCAGTTAGTGCTTGGATAGAGCTAGGCTTTTGTTTTATTTCCCTGTATATACCTTCCTTTCACTGTTTGAGGGAGGATAGTAACCAATGGTGTAGGCAGAACCGGGGGATCTGATGCGAGGTGCAGATGGGACAATCCAAATGCGTGGTTCGGAATGTTCCAGGTGGGGGCAGGTGGTAATCAGAGGGTCAGAGCGTCAGCCTAGCCAAGGACTGATACATGGAACGACTTAAGTAAATGGAGCTACACATTTACAAGTTGCAGTGACGCAGTAGCAAAGAATGTGTGTGGTGTGTGCCTATGTGAGGGAACCAGATCTGCCATCATTTGCACCCGCTGCCTCTCATTGGACCTCACTCAGTTGGCCCCTGTAGCTCCTGGTCAGATGGAGTCCACGCCCCAGGCTGTGGCATCATACAAAGCGTCGGGCCCCAGGCGCCATCTTGGCCGGGCCTCCCCAGCAGGTTGCAATGTAATTCTGCCGGAAGTCCAGACCCAGGCAGGCAGCTCTGTGGTGTGGGCATTGGACCCGAAGGAGAGTGCCAAATGGCCCCAGGATCTGGTGACCCCCAGAGCCAGCCTAGTGTGGGTGCCACCATCCCATCCTAGGGTCATGGCCACAAGCGATGCCTGGTAGGTGCCAGGGGCAGCAGGGCACTTCCAGACCACAAAATAGAAAGACTGTGCCTGCAAAGAAAAAAAAATTGCATGGTGTTTATCAAGAACATGTGTTTATTGAGTCCCAGCTCATAATATTCTTCACCATTAACCCCTTCATTACCAAATTGTTTTCCATAAATCCAATGCCAGGAGCCAGTGGATTTATGGAAAACAAATTTGTATTATACATGGATTGAAACTGTGCTTCGAATACCAAAGCACATTTGAAATAAATATATTACTAGATAGGCAGATGGTGCCATTTTTTTTCTCATGAGGAAAGAAAAAAGCAACACGCATAAACCGAAAAGGTCAAATCAAACCCGTAAAGTGTGGCCATTAACATTACCTACAGTATTATCTTCCCATATGTTCCAAAAATATTTCAACTTCGTGGTGAACGGAGATGGTTTTCTTAATGCCAACTCATAACCCTTATTTTCAAGTATCATTTGGATGACTTCATCACATGTAGGGGTTGTGGTAGTTTTCCAATGTCTTGGAATGATCACTGCTGCAATCAGTATATGTCTTATTATTATTTTGTCCACTTTATAGTGTTATCTGGAAATTGTTTGAAAAGTAAAAGTTGGGGTGAAAAAGGACCAATATGAGATGTGACACTAAGGACGAGTTTATATACCTCTTTCCAGTATCTATGAAGTTTTGAACAATGCCACCAAATGTGTGCCATGGTGCCTTCACCTCCACATTCTCTCCAAGACCTGTTTGAAACGAAGGAGTAATCGGAGTTTAGCGGGGGTGTATTTCCACCTGTAAATTATTTTATGGTGCGTTTCTATATGATTCAAACATTGTGTGATGCCCTTTAAAGCCCTTCTAATGGAAAACCATTCTTTCAGGCTGAACTGCAAGTTTAACTCCCTCTCCCACGCCAACATGAAATTAACTTTGCTCATTATATTATTTTTTAATGAGCGATAAAACAAAAGTAAATCATATTACGCTGCTGTGGATTATGGAAGCAAAGGTTTTCTAGGCCCGACAATTGCAAAGTTGTCATTTTGCGGTCTAACTCCGGGACGCAAAACCATTGCTTAAAAATAGCTATGATCTTAGTGTGTTGGCCTTCTAGATCCTCACGCAAATGATATTTATCCTTCATTATGTTAAATGACATCGGTGAGTTCCCTGAGAAAAACTCATCTACTTTGAATAATTGCTTGGAATGCCATATATTTGAGTCTATTTGTATATCGTATTTCTTTAGAATTGACAGGGGCATGGCTCGGGAGAATGTCTTATCTGGGTGTATCACTGCGAGTAAAGTGTCCCATGCTTTTAGGGAACGTTTAGTTGAACGGGACATGGTTTTAATGTAAGGTCTTTTCTTTTTTGGGAGCCATATTAGATCTAATAGGGTGTAATTGGTGTAAAGTAATTTCGAATTTCCTATATCTAGTCATTTGGAATGGGGGAGTTAAATTGTACCGCCATAGCCGCATTAGTTGCATGATAGTATTGCACGAAGTCTGGGAGACCAAGACCACCACAACGTTTTGTATTTTGTAGTGTTGTCAATTTAATCCTGCAAGATTTATGCCTCCAGATGAAACCCAGTAATTCAGAAATCAGAATGTACTTTTTTAAAGAACAACATAGGTATCAAAAGAGGAATAGTCCTCAAATAATAAAGGAATCTTGGTAATATATTCATCGTAATCGTTGCTAGTCTGCCTAATAAAGAAAACTCAAATTCTCTCCATCTTTGTAATTCTAATTTCATCTGCGTCCATGCTCTAGCCAGATTATTACAGTGCATTCTTGACAGGTTCTTAGTGAGATGAATGCCTAGGAAAGAGAGATAGGTCTCCCTCCAGTCAAAGAGAAATTTCTGCCTCAGCGCAGTCAGCACAGGCCGCGGGTTTTTAAACTGTTATCTTTATAATAGGACACATGCCCAAATAATTTTAATATATCAAATACTGCTGGGATTGACGATTTAGGATTAGATAATGACAAGATAATATCATCAACGTAAAGCCCAATCTTGTGTACTTTCTTCTGATTGCCAGTGATAATTTTTTTTTCTTTTTGGTGTATTGCAATTAGCTTCAAGAATCTGATGAACCACTCTTTAGTTATGAACTGGCAGTCTTTTTGCATTCTCTGGCAATGGTGGCTGGTAGCGATATTGGTATCCATAAGGTCTGAGATGATAGGTGAAATATTCCAGTGTGTGCATTAGTTGAGGTTTCACGTAATGAAAGGAGATAGCCAGGTCTGAGCAGCACTGGGGACCCTGCCGAGAAATAAAAAATATATATATTTCCATTTTGTTTAACTTACAGAGTGTGGTAGACTTTAGGAAATGATTTATGATTAACAATTATTCTTTATGAATTATTATTTATTATTGCAATTAAATAAATTTAATATTGTTGGAAATCTTCTTTTGATGTAAGGAAACAAAGATATTAAGGTTGCACCGATACCAATTTTTTAAGACCAAGTACGAGTATCAATACTTTTTTTCAGGTACTCACTGATACTGAGTACCGATACATTTATGTAATGTCACGTGACCACTTTCCAATGAATAATTTAGGATTTTTGCTGAAAGCCTGTCCAACAGGGCCGCCATCAGGGCATTATGTCCCATGCTGCCGTAAGGGGCCCGTGCCCGGTGGGGGCCTGGGCCGCCAGGGCCCAGGGGGGTCCCGGGTCCCTGTCGGCAGCGGCGTCGCCCTTTTACAGCTCCGGTATCGGACTTGATGAGTCCGAATCCGGAGCTGTGTCTTTGCTGCAGGAGCCGGAGGAAACACTGTGTCTCCTCTGGCTCCTGGCAGCTTCACTGGTTGGCTGGGTGGGGCCTCCCAAGCACGTTGCTTTGGCTCCGCCCCCTCCAGTCAGTGAAGCTGCGCACCGGAGATGGAGGGCCCGTGCTGAAGACAAGAAGAAAAGAAGATAGAAGAAAAGAGCAGAAGATAGAAGAGAAGAGCAGAAGATAGAAGAGAAGAAAAGAAGACAGCGGAGTGGTGAGCCAGGGCCCATCCTAGACCCCAGACTCAGGGCCCAGACCCAGGGCCAAGTCCCCAAGGCCCAGACCCCAAGGCCCAGACCCAGGGCCCAGACCCCAAGGCCCAGACCCCCAAGGCCCAGACTCCGGGTCCAGACCCCAGGCCAGACTCAGGGCCCAGAACCCAGGGACTAGACCCCAAGGCCCAGTCCCTAGACCACACTCCAGGGACCAGGCCCAGCACAGACCCCAAGGCCCAAACCAGACCCAGGGACCAGGCCCAGACCCAAAGGCCATCATATACAGCCCGTTACTGTGAGATTTATTGCTGTGGATTCTGTGATACGTTCATACACACTACACATTACTGGGAGTTTTATTGCTGTGGTGCTATTTTGTGTCTTTTTTTTGGAAGGGGGAGGAAAGCTGTTAGGGGATGAGGGAGTGCCGGGGGGGGTTTAGTAAGGGGCGCCGTCATTTCTGATGGCTGCCCTGCTGTCCAATTTATGTTAATATTCAAATGTATGGCCAGACACCCCATATACTCACTGTGCAGGCCTGCACACACCCTGACCACAAACACATACACCAGATATATACTATATATATACATACATATATATATATATATATATATATATATATATATAATACAATGTCCAAAAGGTTCTGCACACATACCAGATTTTGCTGAGTTCTGCCTCGGTGCAAACGTCCCTCGTTGAGATATGTAGATTTCCAATAATTGCAGGGAGCACTCGAGGACTTGAGTATAAAGTAGAAATTTTATTGAGCAAGTAAATCTAAAAAACGACGTTTCGGCCTACGCAGAGGCCTTCATCAGGTATAAAAACAAAAGTAGACTTGCTCTTAATATAGTATCTTGGTTAAGAATTGACCAGTCTGCAACACATTGAGGTTAATTGCACGCCAACCGGAAACAATTACACGCCTCTTAATACACATTGTGTAAGCTACGTACTGAGTGGGAGTTTCCGTTGCTAAGCAGCAAGCGGGACGCTACCTCTAGGTAGCGGTAAAGATATTAAGAGGCCCTGAAAGGTTAAAGTCATCAGAGGTCCGGGAGGCTAAGAAAAGAGGAGGGGTATATGGAGGATATTGTGATGGTAAAGGATATTAAAAGAAAAAGAAGGTAATTATCATTAGAGGAGATGTATCAAAATAGAGACACTCTATGTATTATATATATCGGGAGGAAGCTTGTTGTACTATGATCATCGCGTCCTAAGTAGAGTGTACCTGTTGCTTGGAAACTAGGGAACGGGTTGTAGCGGAAACTCTCAGTACACAGAGCCATTGTTCACGTGACTAGGACAACCTCGGGGCGCGTCATCAGAACAACGCTCGCTGTGAACAAGGAAAAATGGAGCAGCCCAACTATCGACAAGTGGATTAAAAGATTCAAACAATTGTACCTGCAATTTGGAAACAGCAAAGTGTCCTATTTAAGAAGCACTCATCGTGAAGAGAAGTGAAGTAGTACAGCTGTGGATAGAACAATTAAGTAGCACATAAAATAATGGTTCCTGTTGCCTAGGAGCAGCAGGAAACTTAATCAATATAGTAATCATTGTGTGAGAGTAGACAGTTTAACTGCCGAGAAGTAGATAAAGAAAATATCAACCCACAAATTGAATAAATCACTGTGGATGAGTGATATAAAGAGATTAGAGAGGAGATGTAATAATGTATAAAGAAAATATAGTTACAAAGAAACTGCACCAGATACTTGTGTCAATAGAAGAAACATAATTAAGTAAATAACATGCAACAATATAAATACATGAAATGATGATTGACTTAGTATGTGAGTGTATGTAGGATTATGTACAAAACTTAAACAAGTAATATGAGGAAAGATGTGGGATGTAAAGATGCAATAAGTACTATGTCGTGATAATGTGAGTGGTGAAGAATAACCACAAATATAATGAACAATATCTGGTGCAGTTTCTTTGTAACTATATTTTCTTTATACATTATTACATCTCCTCTCTAATCTCTTTATATCACTCATCCACAGTGATTTATTCAATTTGTGGGTTGATATTTTCTTTATCTACTTCTCGGCAGTTAAACTGTCTACTCTCACACAATGATTACTATATTGATTAAGTTTCCTGCTGCTCCTAGGCAACAGGAACCATTATTTTATGTGCTACTTAATTGTTCTATCCACAGCTGTACTACTTCACTTCTCTTCACGATGAGTGCTTCTTAAATAGGACACTTTGCTGTTTCCAAATTGCAGGTACTATTGTTTGAATCCTTTAATCCACTTGTCGATAGTTGGGCTGCTCTATTTTTCCTTGTTTACAGCGAGCGTTGTTCTGATGACGCGCCCCGAGGTTTCCTAGTCACGTGAACAATGGCTCTGTGTACTGAGAGTTTCCGCTACAACCCGTTCCCTAGTTTCCAAGCAACAGGTACACTCTACTTAGGACGCGATGATCATAGTACAACAAGCTTCCTCCCGATATATATAATACATAGAGTGTCTCTATTTTGATACATCTCCTCTAATGATAATTACCTTCTTTTTCTTTTAATATCCTTTACCATCACAATATCCTCCATATACCCCTCCTCTTTTCTTAGCCTCCCGGACCTCCGATGACTTTAACCTTTCAGGGCCTCTTAATATCTTTACCGCTACCTAGAGGTAGCGTCCCGCTTGCTGCTTAGCAACGGAAACTCCCACTCAGTACGTAGCTTACACAATGTGAATTAAGAGGCGTGTAATTGTTTCCGGTTGGCGTGCAATTAACCTCAATGTGTTGCAGACTGGTCAATCTTAACCAAGATACTATATTAAGAGCAAGTCTACTTTTGTTTTTATACCTGATGAAGGCCTCTGCGTAGGCCGAAACGTCGTTTTTTAGATTTACTTGCTCAATAAAATTTCTACTTTATACTCAAGTCCTCGAGTGCTCCCTGCAATTATTGGAAATCTATATATATATATATATATACACACACACACACAGACCTCAGATACATGTATACCCAGACACATACCTCGGATACATGTATACCCCACAAGTGAGTCGTTCAAATTCTCCTATTAAAAAAAAAGAATTTCTTATACAGATTCTTGACTTTGTATTGGGTTTGGAAAGGAGGGCAAGTGTATTGTAGGCAAACTAAGCAAAAAAAACCTGAAAAGGTGTAAAAGAGGCTAAGGGGGGGTTGTTTTGGTTTCCTGTCACAATGAAGCAGTCTGTCACAATGAAACAAATGCGGCAAAACTTGTTTATTTACAGAAGAAGAATGGCCATGTTTTTCCTTGCTGCAACTCTATCTTAATGCCAGGGCAGCTGAGGATGATTGGGGGTTTCGGGCGAAGAAAAAGGGGGGGTGAGAAAAAAACAATTTCAGTATACTTCAGATATCAGCAGTTTATTTGCTTCCAGTAGGTATATTTTGTGTTCCGAAATAAAGTTTTAGTCGATAACACCCTGGATGGAGAGCAGTACTCACAAAATGTTCCAGAAAAGAGGGGGGAAAAGTCAAACCACCACAAGTTCAGCCAGCTGGCCACGTCACGTGTTCCTACGAGCGGTAACCGGCTTGTGACGCACTCTCATGAGATCTCACGATCCCTGTGAGATCACAGCTGAAGGCCGCGTCACATCCCAGTGGCCACTCAGAGGACCACGTGACACGGCCAGCCAGCGCTTGGAAAAACACAGAGACAGCCGGAGGGGAATGCTAGCAGCCCCAGCCTCTCGAACACCGGCAAGCCAGCCCAGTGCTGGCTTCTGGTATTGGGGCCCGTATCGGGGCATTTGCACGAGTACCAAGTACATGTGAAAATGTCAGTATCGGCACGGATACTGATACTAGTATCAGTATCGGTGCATCCCTAAAAGCTATATAGGTGCAATTCAATGGCAAGTTTGGTGCTTAGTGAATAACCTCTATAAAACCAATGGATGATGTGTAATTGGATGCATTGGAGAAAAAACGTAAAGAGACAACCATTGTTTCTTAAAAGGGCACTCTACTGAAAAATTACCACCTTTTTATCCCCTTATACCTTTTTAATCTGTAGCCTAGTTTAGGAGAAAATACTCACCTTTTCTCACTCAGTGCGCTGCTACTCCTCTTCAGCTCAGGATTTCCAAAATGCAGATGTCCCTGCAGCTGTCTAGCGCATTTTGTGTCCGTACACAATGTGTGCTGCGAATTGTGTGCAAATTGCGTATTGCTCGGAACATTTTGTACACAAGTTCCATAGCACCTGCATAGAACGATGCATTGGTTCTGCGTACTCACACACAGAACCGATACATTGGCTCCTGTCTCACAGGACACGCATTCCTGCGAACGGTCGGAGACAGGATGATGTCTGTGAGCTGACGTCATTGGTGACTGATCTGGTGACTGACAGCCAGGAAATTCAAAATCCTTTTGGATGGCTTATAACACATTGGTGCAAGCAATGTATTTTTTTTATATTTAACATGCCTTGTCAAAGCTTACTGCTATTGAACTACATATTCCTCTTCGGAACGTGTATTCTTCCAAGTCGGTAAGTCGATTTATATGTCTCATATACGTGAAACAACCAGACTTACTTCTTGTAAGCGCCTATCCTAGTCACAGACGCTGTATCTATTTATATTCAAAACAAATGTGCAAAACAAACTCCGACACAGCTTCGCTTGATTTGCATTTTTAGCCAGCATATTGTGGTAAAAGAAAATGTAAGGATACATGGAAAACCAGTTCTTCCTGGTCTCAGCTGTCACAAAAGGCAAGTCAAGACTGACTACTGAGACATTGAACGCACTAGTGTGACTGACAAAGCTTCTGGATCCCACATGCTAATGGCACTCAGCAAGGTACTCTAGATGTTGACACTTAACCCCTTCACTACCGATAGAGATATCTTGGGCTTCAAAAGGCACCATCTGGTGCCCCAATATCGAGATATCTCCATATGCTAATCTGCAGCCCAAAAGCAAATGACATTTGTTTGCTGCAAATTAAATGCATTTGCTTTTTGGGCTGCAGAAGGTGCCCCCAAAGTTTTAGCCCTGTGGGCATAATGCCCAATAATAATAATGCCCTAAAACTGTAAAATCGGCAGCTGAAAGCCCCAAAATATCAGGCTTTCAGAAGCTGTCAGCAGCCGATGCAGGGAGAAAAAAAAAATAGACCAGCCACTAAAACCTCTGTAATTCAATATGGCAGTAGATGGCTCCATCTACTGGCCAAATCTATACTATAATAGAGTAAGGCTTGGCGTGTCCATCGCCAAGCCTTACTCTGCGCATGCGCGCGCAACCAGCGGCGGTTGGTTGCGCGCGCATGCAGCCGGCTCGCCGCGGCGGTTACAAGATGCACACAGCAGCCGGGTAGAGGCTGCGCTCGCAGCCTCTACCCGGCTGTCGAGCGCATCCAACCTCCGAGCGGCGCCGGGGAAGTGAAAGTTTCCCCACTTCCGCACTTTGAAGGACCCAAGCCCCGGTCACGTGACCGCGGCTTGGGTCCTTCAACGAGCGGAAGCGGGAAACTTTCACTTCCCCGGCGCCGCTCGGAAAGGTAAGTATGGGGCGGCTGTCCGAATGCCAATAGAGCATTCGAACAGCCGCCCCATGTCTGAGCTGGGGGGCCAATATCCATGAGCGCTGGGGGGCATATCCATGAGCTGGGGGCCAATATCCATGAGCTGGGGGGCCAATATCCATGAGCTGGGGGCAGTATCCATGAGCTGGGGGGGCAATATCCATGAGCTGGGGACAGTATCCATGAGCTGGGGGGCAATATCCACGAGTTGGGGGACAGTATCCATGAGCTGGGGGGGCAATATCCATGAGCTGGGGGGCCAATATCCATGAGCTGGGGGCAGTATCCATGAGCTGGGGGCAGTATCCATGAGCTGGGGGGCAATATCCACGAGCTGGGGGCAGTATCCATGAGCTGGGGGGCAGTATCCATGAGCTGGGGGGGCAATATCCACGAGCTGGGGGCAGTATCCATGAGCTGGGGGCAGTATCCATGAGCTAGGCGGGCAATATCCACGAACTGGGGGACAGTATCCATGAGCTGGGGGACAGTATCCATGAGCTGGGGGCAGTATCCATGAGCTGGGGGCAGTATCCACGAGCTGGGGGCAGTATCCATGAGCTGGGGGCATATCCATAAGCTGGGGGGGCAATATCCACGAGCTGGGGGACAGTATCCATGAGCTGGGGGGGCAATATCCATGAGCTGGGGGGGCAATATCCATGAGCTGGGGGCAGTATCCATGAGCTGGGGGCAGTATCCATGAGCTGGGGGGCAATATCCACGAGCTGGGGGCAGTATCCACGAGCTGGAGGCAGTATCCATGAGCTGGGGGCAGTATCCATGAGCTGGGGGGGCAATATCCACGAGCTGGGGGCAGTATCCATGAGGTGGGGGCAGTATCCATGAGCTGGGGGGGCAATATCCACGAGCTGGGGGACAGTATCCATGAGCTGGGGGCAGTATCCATGAGCTGGGGGGCAGTATCCACGAGCTGGGGGGCAGTATCCATGAGCTGGGGGGCAGTATCCAGGAGCTGGGGGGCAGTATCCATGAGCTGGGGGGTGCAGTATCCAGGAGCTGGGGGCAGTATCCATGAGCTGGGGGGCAGTATCCATGAGCTGGGGGGGCATTATCCACAAGCTGGGGGCAGTATCCACGAGCTGGGGGGGCAGTATCCATGAGCTGGGGGCAGTATCCAGGAGCTGGGGGGCAGTATCCAGGAGCTGGGGGCAGTATCCACGAGCTGGGGGGCAGTATCCACGAGCTGGGGGGGCAGTATCCATGAGCTGGGGGCAGTATCCACGAGCTGGGGGCAGTATCCATGAGCTGGGGGGCAGTATCCATGAGCTGGGGGGCAATATCCAGGAGCTGGGGGGCAGTATCCACGAGCTGGGGGGCAGTATCCACGAGCTGGGGGCAGTATCCACGAGCTGGGGGGCAGTATCCATGAGCTGGGGGGCAGTATCCATGAGCTGGGGGGGCAATATCCATGAGCTGGGGCAGTATCCATGAGCTGGGGGACAGTATCCATGAGCTGGGGGACAGTAGTAAGGACCCTCCTCATTCTAAAAGAATGAAAGGATAAGAATAGGAGAGTCATTTTGTCTGAGTGTTGAAAAATAGACTTCTTTAGAGATAATTACATGAAATGCTTGAGTTGGGACTAAAGAATTTTAGGTAATTAACAAGTGTTATTTTACTGTTCCTGTATATAAAGCGGCTTTTAGACAAAATAAACCTCTGTCCTACACTCTTCCTTTCATCCAGTTAGAATTATGAGGTTCCATAGATGTGGAGTGTCAGATTCTATTCAGATAGATAGCATAGACGAGGCACATTAGGGTGGTACAACCAGTACACGTGTGTCTTGCCATGGCACCATGGGGTGGGGGGCGGTAGTGAACATTGAGTTCTGAACACAAGGCTCACGTAAGTAATCCCCAAATCCTTTGTGGCCAGGTAGGAAAGCTGCTGGGCCTCTCCAGCCGACACGCCACAAGTGATTAAGTGAATCAGAGCACGCAAAATGCTATAATGTTGTGCTCTCCGAATCACTGGGAGAGCGCTGGTGTTCAGCAGAGACTTACGGGGTTATAAAGAGCGACCTGAACTGACTCCAAAATTCCACCGACCAGTGAATTTCCCCGTATGGTGCAATTTCAGGGCCATTTGGCTAATCAAAACCTGGCAATTCGCCAAATATTGGCGAACTGCCAGCGAAATACAGTGCCTGTTCGGCAGCAGTGAAATCCCCATAGAGAAGCAATGGTTAACTTATTCAGACAACACTGAACGGCAGTGAAATGTCAGGGAAATGCCCTGATGTTCGGTGTTTTCATTCGGCCGGTTTAATCAGGCGAATCCCATAGGTTTAAATGTAAAAAATATTCCCATTTTTATGCAAGATCTATTAAACTGTTAAGTCGCCTACTGATGACCGAGTCGCACGCAGGGAGACAATAAATACTCAAAAATACACGACACGTAACTGTGGAATAATATATATATTTATTATATATAGGCCACAGCTAAAACTCCACACAATAAACCCACCACCATGACATAAAAATTCCCATAACAAAATATAAAACAACTAGGTGGAAAGCCTGCCCAGAGGGCAGTCTATTGTTGTCGCCAGCTCAGAATTCACGTCCACATAGTTTTTTTTCAATGTCCTATCCAAGAGTATCTCTCTATATAAATGAGTTTGTAACTCGTCCATCGCCATCCCATCCGCAACAGGAGGGCCAACTGAGCAGCTGTGATGGGCGCGCGCACAGCTGACAGCGCATTACAAAGGCATTTATATATTAGATTGTAAACTCACGGGAACCGGACCCTCAGATTGTAAACTCGTGGGACCCCTTAGATTGTAAACTCGTGGGACCCCTTAGATTGTAAGCTCGTGGGGCCCCTTAGATTGAAAGCTCTTGGGGCCCCTTAGATTGTGTTGGGCTTGGGCGGGCTTTTTTTTTGTAGTGTATACATTATGCGGATATTTAATGGCACGTGGTATGCATGGCATGGCAGGCTGGTATTTAGGCACACTGGTATTATGAGACACTGGTATTATGCATGGCAGACTGGTAATATGGCTGGCAGACTGGTATTATGCATGGCAGACTGGTAATATGGCTGGCGAACTGGTAATATGTTTGGCAGACTGGTATTGTGCATGGCAGACTGGTAATATGGCTGGCAGACTGGTATTGTGCATGGCAGACTGGTAATGTGCATGGCAGACTGGTATTGTGCATGGCAGACTGGTATTATGGCTGGCGAACTGGTAATATGTCTGGCAGACTGGTATTGTATATGGCTGGCAGACTGTTAATATGGCTGGCGAACTGGTAATATGGCTGGCAGGTTGGTTTTGTGTATGGGAGACTGGTATTATGCATGGTATAATGGTATTATGCATGGCAGACTGGTATTTTATTTTTTTTGAGAAAGGATTTTACCAGGCAGGATACATTAAGATTTCTCTTGTTTTCAAGTATGTCCTGGGTGGCGAGTATGTACCGTTAGGTGTCTTGCCAAGGACACTTACTGGAGAGGTTTGCTCGCTGGGATCGAACCCATGACTCCACAGGCTCTCTCCATGCAGAGCGGTGACATTACCTCTACTCCACCCAGCCGGTACAAAGTATCGGTATTAAGTAAGGTATTAAGGCAGGCAGACTGGTATTTTGCATGGCAGACTGGTATTATGCATGGTAGAATGGTATTATGCATGGCAGACTGGTATTAAGGCAGGCAGACTGGTATTGTGCATGACAGACTGGTATTGTGCATGACAGACTGGTATTGTGCATGGGAATGTGCATGGCAGACTGGTATTGTGCATGGGAATGTGCATGGCAGACTGGTATTGTGCATGGCAATGTGCATGGCAGACTGGTAATATGGCTGGCAGGCCGGGCACTGAGGAGATGGAGGCCGGGCATGGAGGAGATGGAGGCCGGGCATGGAGGAGATGGAGGCCGGGCATGGAGGAGATGGAGGCCAGGCACGGAGGAGATGGAGGCCGGGCGTGGAGGAGATGGAGGCCGGGCACGGAGGAGATAAACAAATCCGGTCCATTGGAGAGGCGCTGTGCTGTGCGCCTCTCCAATGGATCGGATTTGTTTTGTCCCTCGCGCACGCCGGCTGTGCACGTGCCGCGGCCCGTTGGATGCGCGCGCAGCCAACCGCCGCTAGTTGTGCACGCATGCGCAGAAGAGTTTTGGCGATGGACACGCCAGCCTTTATCGTTTTATGTTATAGATAACACAGTGCTGAAAGAGTACTCCCCACAACCACCACACACCTCCAAACCAACCAACCACAAAAACCTCCCAACTTCCAACCATCTGACCAAAATTAGCCTAAATAAAAGGAACCCCAACCAGCACTGCCTACAAGCCCCCGCCAAGAGCTCCTCACATAACCCCCTTATGGGAGAGCTCCCCCACCAAGAAAAAACAGGGCTTGTTCAATCCCTTCCTTGAGTCCCAGGATGAACAGATCCTTGCCCACATAATTCAGATGAACGCCATCCTCCATAAAATAACACGCCGCATCCACCTCTTCAAAGGGTAAATGCCACACCACTACACCATCCGTCTGCCTCACAAACCTTCCCATACAGTGATTCACCCTGATTCGGTAAAGCCGCACCGCCTCCACATTCTCCGCCTGCCTCCACACCATCCTTGGCAACATCTCCGACCACACCACCACCATCCATGGCAACCACTCCCTCAGCTGCCGCAGATCCGCTCTCATCTGCTCCAGCAGCTTTCCATGAGGGACCACTCCCAAATCCCTCAACTGCCGCAGATCCGCCTGCATCTGCTCCAGCAGCACACCAAGAGGGACCACACCCAAATCTTTCCCTCCCATGTGTACCACTAGAACATGGGGAACTTCACCGTGCCTAAGGGCACCCAAAGCTGTCGGCTTAAACTCCTCTCATAGGGGTCCACAGATTCCGAACCACCGTACCCGTGTTGCTAACCCATGCAAACCCATTTCTACTCCAGATGTTCACACCAACGCCCTTCTCCTCGCCCAAAAACCAACGAGTCTCCAACGATCCATACAACTCTCGAAGGATCTGCAAAAAACAAAAACAAATTACCAACATCTCCGCCACACAAAATACTCTGAAAAAAGAAAAAACTCCCCGCCAAACCAAGACACACCCCACCAAATAAACGATGTCCATACCTGCAAAGAAAACATAACAAACAATAACCATACTCCTCGCCTCCAAATCCTCCAACCCCCACACTCCACCACAAACAAAAAACAAATATACAAAGATAAAATAGAATATATATATTCCATATAAAAAGGTATAAATCCATATTCCATGTATAAGTCTGATATGTTTGTTTCTTTATTTTTTTAAAGTGAAAAACATAACAGAACAGATCATACAGCAAACTTTTCTCCACATAGCCTCATAGCATTAACAAGTGTTTCCAAAATTCTTAACACCAAACCTGGACGCAAGTAGGACTGAAAAGCTCTTGAGTTCCATCTTCCCAATTCTTGAATTTCCACTGTCGATAAACCCAGCTTGAAGCTTCTGTTACTGCCCCAATACAAAAGAAATGAGAACCAAATTCCTCCGGATTTCTCCCTAAACTCAATAAACCCTTCTTAAAAATGGTAACAAACTGATACAAACTGATACCTCGATAAAGCCGACCCATCCGCGTGACACAAAAAGGCCACTCCAGACTCCACCCGTACCTCCAAAAATTCCTTAACGTTCTTCACTGAACAAACCACGCAGTTATCCACACTGGATAAACCAACTCTTACTCCCCCTAACCAACTGATCAGTCTTGGAGTTAGAAACCCAAATAACAATTTCCTTAACTCCCAACCAAACCGCATCAGCTCCCAAACCACCACCTCCTCTCCTAGAATTGCACACCAGCTCACCCACTCGAACCTGATAACAAAATCCTTGGTAACATCTCTTTTCCCCCGATACCTGGAAAAGGAAAGCCAAGGCGGCCAATGACTGCCGTACCACCCCAGGAGATGCCCCTGATTCGAATAACCGAATGAGGTATGCCCTAAGCATACTCTCCTCATCCAATTCACCCACCGAAACGTACCAGAACCGTACCGCCAATGCATCCCAATCCCTCCAAACTTGCAAGTAACCCTTCCAAGAGGACTCCGACAAAGAACCTCTCACCCATCTTCCAAAAATTCTGAGCATAGCTGCCAAAGGCCCTCCGGACAAGGGGTGCCCACCTCCTCTGCCAATGGAGCCACGGAACGAAACCTCTCCCACTGAAAACAAGACAAAGCATCCGCCACTGAGTTAAGGCGACCCAGAACTTGACGTGTCTTGCATAAAACATTAAATTTAAGACAAAGCAATGCAAACCTCTTCAGCAATCTGATGACTGGCAATGATGAAGCCGACAAAGAATTAACCGCCGACACCACCGCCATGTTGTCAGAACGGAACAGAATCCTTCTCCCCTCCAGAGCACCTCCCCACAGCTCCAAGGCCACCACTAATGGAAACAACTCCGAAAATGCTAAATTCCGCACCAAAGTAGATGCTAACCAACGATCAAGCCAACGAGAAGCACACCAACGCCCCCCAAAGTATACTCCAAAACCAACACCTCCCAAGGCGTCCGTGAAAAATTCCATTTCCCTTGCCAAAACTTCTTTCGAAGTGAATATGGCCACCCCATTAAACAAAACCAAAAAGGATCTCCACACCTCCAAATCTTCCTTCATGGCACCAGATATTCTTACAAAAATGATGACCTTCCCGAATACCCCGTGTCACCAAAGCCAATCCTCGCAAAAAGACTCTTCCAACCGGAATGACCCTGCAGCAAAATTCAAACGACCAATCAGCGATTGCAGCTCTCAACTGCAATTTCCTAACTGACAGGGCCCCTTCCACTTGCCTCAAAACTTCCGCCACATTCCCCAAAGGTAGACGACACTCACCCTTAACCGAATCAATCTCAATCCCCAAAAAAGTGATGACTGACGCCGGACCTTCTGTTTTATCAAAAGCCAAAGGAACACCAAAACGGTGTGCCACCCACTGAAAAGACCAAAGAATGTGCAGACACTCTCCTGTCCCTTCCCTACCCATGCACAGAAAATCATCCAAATAATGTGTCAAATTAGCCGACCCTGCCACTTCACGACCCACCCATTCCAAAATTGTACTGAAACACTCAAAAAAGGAACAGGAAATGGAACAACCCATAGGCAAACATAGATCCACATAAAATTTGCCTTCAAACCAAAATCCCAGAAGATGATGACACGAAGGATGAATATATAATAGCCGACTCAATATCCACCTTAGCCATCAAAGCCCCCTTTCCTGCATCACGGACCAAACTGACCGCGGAATCAAATGACACGTACGACACCGAGGCCAACTCCTCCTCACCAATATCATCATTCACCGATCCTCCCCGCGGATAGGATAAATGATGAATCAAACAAAACTCCCCCGCCTTCCGTTTAGGCACCCCCTCAAAGGGGATATCCTCAAGTCCCGCACCAGCGGAGACGAGAATGGACCAGCCATCCTACCAGCCCCGATCTCCTTAAACACCTTCTCCTGAACTACCTCCGGATACACTCTAGCCGACTTTAAATTTCTTAACTTGCCACCCCCTGGCCTTACCACAAAAGGAATTCGAAAACCAACACCAAAACCGTCCCGTAGAAACTCTGCATCCCTAAGGCTAGGGTCAGAGTGGGGCAGTCGGAACGCGCGTGCAGGCGCACTAAATCACGGCGGCAGTAGCAGCACATAACGGCCAATGACGGCCAATATACGCAGTACGTGCGTACAAAAGTGCGCCGACACCACGCAACCGGCAAATGAACGCATTTTTCTCAGAACGTGAAACCGCTGCTACAGACGTACAGAGTGCGCTGCGGCCGCATGGCAGCGTGTGTGCGTGATTAGGAGACGTCAGACGCTGCTAGTGTGCGGCCTACATAACGTTCAAACAGCCGGATTTCCCTAGAATTGCGTTGGTGAGTACCTGCGACTGTGCGACTGTGGTCGTCTGACCACTTAAGCGTATTCCGTGAAAAAATGCGTGCGCACGCATCGACGTACATTTTGACGGTGGCCGCAGAAAATGCGCTCATCTGTCCCTAGCCTAAGTCTTCTGTAAAGCCTTAGCCAAGGTAACATCTCGTCGAGTTTCACTGGGGAAGCCCCCCTCTCCAGACCCTCCAAAAGGCAGACCTCCCTGTCTTGCCCTCTTAAAACATCTGGACAATGAATGCAATCCTCCACAATTTGAACATTCGTGCTTGAACCTGCACCCATTACCAAACTTGCACTGACCCTCGTTAAACTGCCAGCAAGATCCCTTATTAACACCTGCCGATGGAGAATTGACCCCTCCCCCACCGGCACCCCCTGGAATGGGCAAAGCCTTCTGAGCCCCCATCAGATGCAACCACAGCGTAATGTCCATCTGATCCCACCCCATCCCTGGGTGAGCCGCCAAACGTTGCCTAAACTGTTCATCGTATTTCCACCACGCCCAACCACCATAAATCCGATAAGCCTCCCAAATCCCATCCACATAACAAAAAAGAGCCGAACAATGCTGTGGGTTCTTCTCCCCAAACACACTTGCCAAAATACACAAGGCCAGGAGCCAATTCCCAAACGACTTCGGAATCCTCCGATACCTCTTTTTCCTTTCCTCTTCCTCCTTTAAACCTTCCTTAGACGAATCATCCTTAACCCCTGCCACCTCATCCAAAGGAAGCAGGGAAAAAAGCTCCACATACTCTCCCCGCCACATGCCTTCTTTAACCTCTTATTTCAAATTAAATCCCAAAGGACCAGAAAATGACATGTAAGCATTCCTCCTGGCCACATCCGCCACCCCTGCGGACTCACCGAGTGAACCCGACACACCACTCAGTCCCATTGAACCCAGAGCTTCACCACAAAGAGCTCCACCAACTCTCCCACCTGCACCCTTCCATACTTGAGCCAAATCAATTCCCTGGCTCACACCCCCTTTTGAAACTGACCAAGCTTCAAAGGCCCCCTGTAAAAAAGACATGAAAGAACTCATATCACCTCCACTTCCATTACCTGTCGCCACACTAGGTCCAGCCGAACTTCCTGGAACCTCCTGTGTCACACTCTCCGAACCCCTCACTCCAATTCCACCGACTCCACCAGCCTGGAAACCACCAACCGGCTGCGGACTCCGCTCCCAAACCATCGGAACTGTGGACGAAAAAACATTTGTGAGATGAGCCTTAGAACCCGAAGTACCATAATCATTATCTCGCTCCACCACACCAAAATCCGGAGCCACTTCACCTCCACCATCTGAACACCAATTTACTTCGAGCTCCTGAGTGACCTCATCTCGCACACCATCACCCTGTGCCACACCACCGTCCACACCCCCATCCACCAACTGCCTTACCGCCGAAACATCCGTCCCCGAGACAGCCATCGCTCCACCTCTGGGACCCCTGGCGGACCACCGAACTCTTCTTCTACCCGAGGAACTCCTTGACCTTCGCACTCCTTCTCTCCTGGTAGCGCTCACCACACCACCCCTCCGACCAGAAGGATCCTTAGCCCCCGATACCGGCCTCGAGCTCCTACCTTCCACACTTCTGGAAACGCTCACGCCAGCCTCAGTCCCAACTGCGTCACCTCCAGCCAACATCCGCCAGACCAATCGTCCTCGGCCTCTCACGGTCTCCAACCTCAACCTCTCAGATGCTGATCCACTGCTGGATTCTCCTCCCGGACTGAACCGCTCCGGAGGCCTAGAAATCCTGACAGGACGAGCTCCCACTTCCGACTCCGCCGCCAGCACCTCCAACAAACTTCTTCTCGCCCACCCCACACCACGATGCCGAGCCGCCTCCCGCACTTCCTCCAACAGCGACTCCAACTCACTGCCTTCCGCCATACTTAAAGCAATTTTTTAAGGCAAAAAGCTGAAAACACCGCTCTCTGACGCAGCTCAAGATTTTTCCAGCTCTACCTCAGGAGAAAAAGTGTCAGGAATGGAGTGCGACGGTTGGTGAGGTGAGCCCATGATGCAGTGATTGGAGGAGTCACGTAGGTTACCGGGCATAAAAGGTTTATTTAAAGCATAAACATAACAGGAAATAAACAGATAAGAGTCTATATGAAGCAAGTAATAAACTGTATGCTGGTTCCAGGGTTTGCTGGAAAGCAGAGTTTAACTTGCCAGCGAGGAGTCTTGAGAGTGGGGTGCACTTGCCAGCGAGGATGGTTGAAAGCAGGGGTGCACTTGCCAGCGAGGATGGTCGAAAGCGGGGGTGCACTTTCCAAGATCACAGGAGGAGTGCAGGTTCAAATAGCATAGAGCTTCAGGAACAGGACTGGTTGCTTGCACTTCCAGAACGTTAATGTTGAAGCCCTGATGGAAGGGTGGATCCCTCTTTTAAACAGGCTTCATTAGGAGTCATGGCATACACCTGAAGGCACCACGATAGGAGATGAACGGCCAGAGAGGATCCTGAAACCTGTATACAAATATAAGCAGGTGAATGACAAGCAATGCAAATAAATAAAGGTTTGCCAGGGATTAGGTGCGGGCACAGGCTTAGTCTGGGACTAATTCCTGACAAAAAGGCGTGCAGATCCTCTCCACACGCGCCTTAAGTACCCTCCTGGTGACTCCTCCCACACCTCTCCCGCTCAAACCTCCACACACACACTGAAAACCCTTCTAGAAAAATCCTCCCTGGCATCAGAGGCAACTTAAGGGCTCTACGCCTTAGGTGCTTCAGGCCTTCATTATTCTTTTAATTTGCAGCAAAATGACTATTATTTTATAATATTTTGGGATTTTTCTTCAAACTTTTTTTTCCTGAATTCTTTTAAATAGACAGGGTTATTCAAAGAGAATTGAAAAGTCACCGCACGTTCGGTGACTTTTTGTTCTCTTCATTTCGGTGCGATTTGGCGATTCCATTTCGGCGACCCTGCGGTGTATTCAGCAAACACCACAGGGCCGTCGTAGTGCAGGGAAAAGCCGCCGAAGACCTGCGGAACACTCACTGCAAAACCCAGGCGAATGCACACTGAAACCTGCAAAATCATCTGGATTAACCCCGCCGAAGACACCAGAAAAACCCGAGCAGGAGCCAATCACAGCGCAGAGCAGCCGCCGGAAAAACCCGACCCTGCAGACGAATGGAGTGAAAAAGAAAACCAGCACACTTGAATGTTTGAAAAGTGAAACGCTGTTTGCAAACAAACTACTGAGCGAAAATCAAGAAAAAAGGAAACGGTAGCGCTGATAACAGAAAAAAAAACAGGAATCGCTAAAACACACAAAAATGGTCCTTGTCCGTAACCATCAAGCATAAATAAAATTGGAAAAGAAAGGTGTAGCGATGGCAATTTCCTTCTTGAGGAGAAGACGAGAGTTTCAATGATGTTTCTTAAGAATCTTCTTCGCCCAATATCCTCAAATAAAGCACAGATGAAAATACATCATAGCGCGACCCATAATCGACACATGGTAATATGTAGATGAAATAAAAACACTCACATGGAGTAGAACCCTCCTGGTTCTAGGTAAAATTGCGTCTGGGTACTTTCCGGCCACCCAATTGCCCTTTCAGATCCAAGGTGTTCCAGTCTCCAAATCCGTGTGTACTGCGTAGCAGAGTACGATAAGACTGGAAATAGATCACTTCAAGAAAGGCTCCAATAGTAGATAAAAAATTATTTTAATAAAATAAAAACAAACATAAAATATGCCAGAACGCGTTTCGCCTATTCATATGTATTAAAAGCTTCCTCAGCTGGCTGCTGAGGAAGCCTTTAATACATAAATGAATAGGCGAAATGCGTTCTGGCATATTTTATGTTTGTTTTTATTTTATTAAAATAATTTTTTATCTACTATTGGAGCCTTTCTTGAAGTGATCTATTTCCAGTCTTATCGTACTCGGCTACGCAGTACACACGGATTTGGAGACTGGAACACCTTGGATCTGAAAGGGCAATTGGGTGGCCGGAAAGTACCCAGACGCAATTTTCCCTAGAACCAGGAGGGTTCTACTCCATGTGAGTGTTTTTATTTCATCTACATATTACCATGTGTCGATTATGGGTCGCGCTATGATGTATTTTCATCTGTGCTTTATTTGAGGATATTGGGCGAAGAAGATTCTTAAGAAACATCATTGAAACTCTCGTCTTCTCCTCAAGAAGGACATTGCCATCGCTACACCTTTCCTTTTCCAATTTTATTTATACTGAGCTAAAATGTCTGAAATTTACATATGAGGTCCAATGAATGATAATAAAAAGGGCTGTTACAGAAAAAAGAAAAAACGTTAAAAAAAAAAACTGATTTTTTTTTGCAAAAAACATATCTAAAAATGCTTAAAAGATCCTAAAAAAATCTATAAATAAAGAGACTTTTTACTGCAGAATATTATAATAAACGGTTTATTAGATATTGAATTAATACGGGAATATTTTTAATATTGAAGCCTATGGGATTCGCCTGAATAAATCTGTCGAATGAAGCAACTGAATGGCAGGGCATTTCAGCAACTTTTCACTGCTGGTTGTTGTTCTCTGAATAGATGCAGCTATGGGGATTTCACTGTCCTCGAACAGGCACCGGATGTGCAGGCAATTCGCCAACATTTGGCAAATTGCCTGCTCTCTGAATAGCAGAATGGCCAAGAAAGGTAACCGAACGCTGATTTTCAGCATTCGGTTACCTTTCGGCAGTCATTCGGATCTCTATGAATAACCCTGAGAGTTTTTCTTTCTGTAACAGACCTTTCTACAATTATTCATAGGACCTTATCAGGGTTATTCAGAGAGAGCCGAACTGGCCCTGAAATTGTACCAAACTGTGCATTTCCTTACATCCTCAAATTTTCTTCTTCCACAATATGCTGGCTAAAAATGCAAATCAAGTGAAGCTGTGTCTGAGTTTGTTTTGCATATTTGTTTTGAATATAAATACTGTAGAAGTAAATCTGGTTGTTTCCCATATCCAAGATATGTAAATCAACTTACCGACTTGGAAGAAAATACGATCCGAAGAGGAATATGTAGTTCAATAGCAACTGAAACATATTTCAGCACCAAGGACAGGGGGATTTTCTTGCTCTGGAGCCCCACGGTGCTGCTGTCCTTGGTGCTGAAACATATTTCAGCACCAAGGACAGGGGGATCTTTTAAACCTCAATTACAGTCAAAAAAACAGTAATTTATACATTTCGCCATTCCGAAATACTGAATCAAAATGAAATAACGAATCAATACAAAATACTAATTACTCATTTCCCGAACTAACGAATTGATCCAAAATATGAATCACGGTAACATAAAGAACGCACTGAAACAAGTTGAAAAACGTAGCGTATCGATCCAAAATGAAACTATTTTTTTCGTTGTGCACATTTCTATTTTGTGGAACCATTTTTATGTGTTCCTTCAAAAAGTCACTGGAAACACATTACTTTAGAGTAAAGAAGCCTATCTGCTCACTCCATAATTTTCCCACTGTACCTTCCTTGCTCCATCTTCCCACATAGCCCACATACACCCCACTACTTCACATACTCTGCTATTTACCCTCACCTAGTGTATGGCGCCTCTCCTTTTGGATTGTAAACTCTCTAACAGGGTCCTTTCCCCTACTGTTCTGTGTGTTTAGCTTGTGTGTATATTTGTTATTCTAGATCACCCATTGTACAGCGCTACGGAACTTGTTAATGCTTTATAAATCCTTTTAACTGTTGTATTGTTAAGTCATTTGTTGCTAGTGAAAGAGTCTGTGCAAAGGCCTGTTAAAACAGGCATGGGCTTCCGTCCCTTCATAAATCTCCTATTTTCGGTGCATAAGGGATTGATAAAAGTTCAGCCAATCACAGTACAAGTGCTGTTGCTCATAATGTGATTGGCTGAACAAGCCCAGCCAGCATATTTAAATTGACTAATGAGAGGGCTTAGTATTTGAGCCTACTAATTGGATAATTTTGAATATTATGTCAGATTTACTCAACCAAAACATTAGGACTGCATTGGGCTAGGGAGTGGGTAGGGAGAGGATCAGGAGTGGATGGGTTCTTACGTCCTACCTGCTTTCCTTTTGAATTTCACACCATTGGGTCATGTGTGGAGGGGTATCTTTTGAATACTCATATCCCTCAAACCAGAGTATGGGGTCAAGATAGAACACATGGGCTGAATCCATGCATCTGTGAATAGTTCTGCAAGTGCAGGGTATCGAATTTACAGGCATATTTTTCATGTCCCTTGTGCTGGTATAGGGTTTTCTTGTGGATTACCAGAATTTCATATCAAAATAACAAAATTTAAATTGCATCTCTACTAGTACCTAGCATCCTTAAACATATTAATAAACCTATGGGGCCATATTACATTCTCTACGCATATGCGCCCGTGCAGCGCAATTATTTTTGCGCGCATTGTCCAGCGTTATCGCCGAAAATTAATGTGATATTCGGATCTGAGCGCATTTTCTCATCTGTCAAAAAATAACGTTAGGAAAAAAACACGCAAAATGAAGTGTAATACGCGCGCAGTAACGTTGCGCATGTAAATCAGTGCGCGGACTGGTTTTTTTGCAGGATTCAGCCAATTAGAATTAAGAACCTTAATTGACATCAATTCACCTTAATTGACTCACTAATGTTTTTGCGCCTGTCAAAATAAATCTGAGTATACAAGCTGCAGGAATAAAAAATATATGCTCGAATTCACAATTTTATTGTTTGGGTATGTGTAGAATGTGTAACTATACTGTGCTGTATTTATTTTTTCGTGCTGGTGTATTTTGTTTCGGCCAGAACGTTCAGATTTTCAGTTAACAACAGGTTTTCAAAGACGTTAATATTATGCGCGCAAACGTCATTCGTAGGAAGTTGCGCATCTATTAAAATACCATCCGCTTAACGCATTTGCGCTCACAATGTTAAGAATAGGACGCGCACAGTTCATCACGCTCGCGCGAGTCCATCCGCGTCAAACGATACCGCGCATCGTTTGCATGACCGTTGAAATACAACGTTCTGCGCAAATGGTTTTGTCCTCGCGCAAATGCGCATTTGCGTGCGCGCAAAACCGATGCGCGAGGAATGGAATAGGGCCCTTGGTGTTTTCCCACTCAAATCTCATAAGGATTTAGCTCGATGGTGTCATTACAGAGAAAGCTATATCATATGTGAATCAATTTCAATTTAAGATATATAAAAATAGATCTATTAAATATGGCATTTAACCCCTTAAGGACCACTGACGTACATAGTACGTCCTGGGAAAAAATCCCCTTAAGGACCAAGGACGTACTATGTACGGCATGGTCCTTTAACCCCCCTCCCTCCTTATACTCTCTGACCAGGCTCCCACAGCAGACTGGCAAACTTGAGGTCATCGCCGAGTGCCCCCCCGGCGCCTGCGCTGATTAGTGTGGAAGAGGAGGGGGTTCCTTCGGAGGCCTCTCCCTCCCAACTAGGCAACATAGGAAAAAAATAGTGGCACCGTCGAACAGGGCACCCCTTAGGTGCCGGATCGCGATTCGGTGCCAAATTGCAACTTGCACCCGGAAGTGGCTGACATCTTGGATGTTAGCCAAGCCTCCAGGTCACCCCTCCCACCCACTGACATTGTTGCCATATGTGCAATGATGTCAGTGGACCAGTTAAATCCCTAGCAATTACAACACCCGTGGAAAGCTGGTGTAATCCCGAAGAAAACTAATACGCTTTTGTTGTGGGAGATATTGGCTTTGTGGAAATCAAAAGGATGGACAGTTGTCCTGGTGAGAGCTCACAATTATAAACATGGTATTAACCCTCTATGTGGCGAGTAATGATCACTGTCCATACTGATGTAACTATTTACATCCACTTCCTTGAAACGTCCTGGTCTTCACATTCCTGTCTTCTATGTAAATGTCCATATCAAGGAACTTCATTCTAAACTTGCTTATCTTGAAATCTAGACGTATACCCCACTGTTTATCAATTAGGTATGAAATGAAATTCCTTCATTCTTGTTGGCATTCGGATACTCGAGTGTATAGACCAGAAGTGATGCAGAGAATTAGAACCACATGACCGCAAGATGTCATAGAAGGGAGCTGGGATAGCCTGCGAAACACAAGCCAGAAGGGAAGGTGGAAGGTGGAACAATCAACACATGTGCACGGGATATTGACAGTCATTTGGGGGTATATTAGATTGCAAAAGACTATTGGACTAATAGCAGACTGAGGAAGTCTGCAGATGCAGCAGGCGAAACGCATCTCTGCTGAATTTAAATTTATTTTATTTTATTGTGTTTTACTTTGATAATAAAGGAGATTTTTTTATGAATACTTGACCTTGGCGGATTCTTCTCCAGAGGGGCAGCAGTTCCTGGAAACAGAATTCCTGGTGGTATGTGACAATAGGTCTAACCCTAAGGAGTACAGGATCTTTGAAATGAGGCATACAGTATGCCAATATACTGAGTCGCTTGCAGGAAGAGACTCATGAGTGTGTGAGTACATCTAGTTACTTATATACACACGTATATTGGAGTGTGGATATCTGCGCAATGGAGATCTTTCTTTTTCTGAGGCTGTGGTCTGCTGGACATATATCAAGATCCACTTTTGGGGATTTGCGAAGTTGGGGCATGACCCCCCATAGTGGTCAGAGGTCTGAAAAATAGAGCCATATTGGGGCTCCCCCTTTGTGAGTTGACACCTGTATATTATCATAAGGACTGGCTTATGAACATATGATACTGTACCATTATGTGCCCATGTTCTTCTGAAATATTAGGTCTATTTCCTTTGCGAAGTAGATGCTATCTCGTAAAGAAACCTGACTTACCAGATAAGTTGTTTTGTGTATTAACACAAAGGAAGAGTGGAGAACACCATAAAGGGTTAATACCGTGTTTATAATTATGCACTCTCACCAGGACAACTGTCCATCCTTTTGATTTCCACTTGATGCATGTGTGGGGTGTACATGAATGTATGAGCAGCATTAAAGAAAAATATAACTGTTAAACATTAGGGATGAGCTGTTCGGTTCGATCTGTTCGGTGTTCGATTTGAACATCGCCTGTTCGGCTGTTCGTCGAACTCCGAACATTTCCGCGTGTTCGCCCGCAATGCACCACAATGGACCACATTGCACTTTTCCACTGGCCTGAACCTTGTAATTGGCTACGGCCTTGCACCTGACCACAGGTCAGGTGCAAGACAGGTGCAAGACTATGCCAGTCATGGCTCAGAGTCCTGATTGGGCAAATTTTGCCCAATCATGGGCTCACAGAGCTAAGTCCCCCAGCACACTATATAAGGTGTCCCTCGAAGCCCCATCACGTGCTTTTTGAGAGAAGATTGTTGTGTTAGTTTGTCTTCTCAGTGCCAGCAGCTATTGGGGGGGGGTCTCACTTCTAGCAGATATCTGGGAATTGTTGTAATCTGTGTTTTCTCAGTGCCAGCAGCTATTGGGGGGTCTCACTTCTATCAGATATCTGGGAATTGTTGTAATCTGTCTTGTCAGTGCCAGCAGCTATTGGGGGGGTCTCACTTCTAGCAGATATCTGGGAATTGTTGTAATCTGTGTCTTGTCAGTGCCAGCAGCTATTGGGGGGTCTCACTTCTAGCAGATATCTGGGAATTGTAATTTGTGTCTGGTCACTGCCACCGATCAGGGGGTCTCACAGACTTGAAGCATATATCTGGGAATTGTAATCTGTGTCTTCTCACTGCCAGCTATCAGGGGGTCCCACATACCTCTAGTAGATATATGAGAATTGTAATTTGTGTCTTGTCAGTGACACCCATCAGGGGGTCTCACTGATTTATAGGAGGTTCCTGGGAATTGTAATCTGTCTTCTCACTGCCACCCATCAGGGGGTCTCACAGGCTTGTAGCAGATTTCTGCGAATTGTAATCTGTGTCTTGTCACTGCCACCCATCAGGGGTCTCACTGATTTATAGGAGGTTTCTGGGAATTGTAATCTGTGTCTTGTCACTGGCTGCCAGCTATCAGGGTGTCTCACTCAGTTATACCAGAGTTCTGGAAATCTTTAATCTAGATAACACAGCTGAATCAGAGATCTGCATAGCTCCAATTTTATAACAGAGTTGAATCAGAGTTCTGTATATCTTTAATCTATATATCACTCACCATGTCAGAAAGACCAAAAAGGACAGGCAGACGCTCTGAGACACAGATGGGAGGCTGTGCCTCTGGTCGCCGTGGACGTGGTGCATCCTCTCCAGGGGCACGCTTTTCCTTTCTAACTGGTGCTAACCGTCTTAAGCAGCAACAACATACAGAGGATTTGCAGGATTGGCTAACCAGGCCATCCTCATCCTCCAAGTCCTCTGCCAGCCAGGCTTGTAGTGGTTTACAGTTCACCTCAGCTGCCAAAACATCTAATTCAGCCTCCATGTCCACAGCTACTCCTGCCATAGCCTCACTATCACACACGGAGGAGTCAGCTGAATTGACTACAATGACAGTGACATGCTGCTTGAGGATGCGCAGCAACTACAGTGCTCTGATTCAATCTCTGAGGTTGAGGAAGGGAGTATAATCAACCTAGAGGAAGGGGGTGCCAGTGATGACACACAAATAACTGGCACTCATGTTGCCCCAGCAGCTGCAGCATACTGCCAAGTTGGCTCCAGTGACGAGGAGATAGGGGGTGAAGATGACATTGATGATGAGGTCACTGACTCCACCTGGGTGCCAGATCGAACAGAGGAGTCAAGGGAGGAGGCACAACAAAAACGAGGCAGAATGTCCTCTATGACCAACCGTAGCCAGTCCAAGGCATCAGAAGTCACAGCTGCTCAGGTGCAGAGCTCTGTTGTCTCAAAGCACATGTACAGGAAGTTTGCGGTCTGGGAGTTCTTTAAGAAATGTGCAGCAGACCGCACCGTTGCTATTTGTAATCTATGTCAGATGAGGATCAAGCGTGGGAAAGACATCCCACGCTTGGGTACCACATGCTTGAGGCAACATATGACCACTTGCCACGCATCCCGTTGGCACAACACTTTGCATAGGTCCTCCTCCTCCTCATCTGTCTCTACCCCCAAATATATGTCCTGCTATGTCATTGCCTACAACCTCCACTGACAGGGATGATGCTACAGTAATGGGTGTACCAGGTCCTTACTCAGAATGTGACAGCTTCCCATCAGCTGAAGATTTACGCAGTCAGATTACGTTGCCCCAGCTGCTGCAGCGTAAGAAAAAATATAGTCCCAACCATCCCCAAGCACAGCGTCTAAATGCCAGCTTAGCAAAATTACTCCCATTACAGCTGCTGCCTTTCCAGCTGGTGGACTCTGCTTCCTTCCGTGAATTTGCTGAATGTGCTGTACCACAATGGCAGGTTCCAAAATGCCATTTATTTTCACAGAAGGCCATTCCAGCACCATACCAGCACGTGGAACACATCATTGGGAAAGGCAGTCAGCAGCAAGGTGCACATTACTTTAGACACGTGGTCCAGCAAGCATGGACAGGGCCATTACATTTCCTTCACAGTACACTGGGTAACTCTGCTTGCAGCTGGGAGGGATCCAGGATGGGGCTCTGTGCTGGAGCTTGTTCATCCACCACGCCTCCAGAAAGCTGCCTGTATGAGGTCTGTCTGCTCCACCACCTCTTCCTCCTCCTCCTTCTCTGTCTCTGGCGAAGTGGCAGTTAAACCGACGTGTGGCAGGGGCTACGCAATGGCTCAAGCAAAAAGATGCCATACTGTGCTTGAGCTGGTTTGTTTAGGGGACAGGAGCCACACCTGGCCAGAAATTCTTTCAGCTCTGCAGGGGCAGCTGCAGAGATGGTTAACACCACACCAGCTTCAGCTGGGAATGGTCATCTGTGATAATGACAGCAACCTTCTCTCCGCCCTACGCCAGGGTAAGTTGACGCATGTACCATGCCTAGCACACGTCCTAAATCTGATGGTACAGCGTTTCCTAACCAGTTACCCAGGGCTGGCAGAGCTTCTCAGCCAGGCCAGAAAAGTCTGCAGCCACTTCAGACGGTCATTCCCAGCAAGTGATCGCCTGGCAGAAATTCAAAGAGAATTCCACCTTCCCACAAACCGTCTGATCTGTGACATGCCCAGCAGGTAGAACTTGACATTAGCAATGCTGCAGCATCTGCACAAGCAGCAGAGGGCCATCAACGAGTACCTGTGTGAGTATGGCACAAGGACAGGTTCAGGTCAACTTGGTTTTTTTTCCCCCCGCAGTGGCTGATGATCAAGGATGCATGCACTGTACTGTCACCATTTGAGGAGGCAACGAGGCTGGTGAGCAGGGACAGTGCATGCATCAGTGACACAATTCCTTTAGTGTTCCTGCTGGAGCACACTCTGCGGGGAATTATAGATGTGGCTCTAGAGGCAGAGCAGCGGGAGGAAGAGGAGGACTTCCTTAGCTCAAGGCCCCAGTCTTTCCACAGACAGCATTCCAGCCGGTCCTCCTCAGATCAGTCAGGAGGAGGATGAGGAGGAAAATTTAAGTAGTGGGGGCATTGAAGGTGGGGATTCCTCAAGGGAGGGTTTTGTGTGCCCAGAAACCCAAGGCCTAGTACATGGCTGGGAGGAGGAAGTGCACGATGGGGTCATCCTCATTGACCAGGAAGACTCGGAAGCTAATGCCACCTCCAACCTACGCTGCATGGGTCCCCTTAACCTACAAAGCCTGCTAAAAGGACCCCAGGATTCATGCTAACAAGGAGAGGGATCATTACTGGTTGGCAAGCCTTCTTGATCCATGCTACAAGGGTAAAGTTGCAGAGCTCATCCTGCCCGCACAGAGGGAGGACAGCATGAAACAACTTGAGGACGCTCTAAAGCGACACTTGTGTAACACCTTTCCAGGCACTGGTAGGTTACCAAGTGATGACACACGTGCTTCTGAGGCTGCGGTTTATCAGAGGAAGAGTGGTGAAGTGGGCCGCTTGACTGATGCCTTTTGCAATTTTTTTAGTCCACGACGCCCAGGACTGTCAAATGTAGGCACCCATTGCCAGCGTCTTCACCATATGATGCAGGACTAACTAGGGGCAAGGGCAGACCTGGATACCTTTCCAGCAGATGATCCACTGGCTTACTGGGTGTTGAGATTGGATCACTGGCCAGAACTTAGCCAATATGCTATGCAGCTACTAGGTTGCCTTTCATCCAGCGTGCTTTCTGAAAGGAAGTTCAGTGCCACTGGAGGTTTTGTCACAGACGAAAGAGTGCGTCTGTCCACAGACTCTGTAGACCGGCTGACATTTATAAAAATGAATCAGTCCTGGATCAGCAGCTATCAATCCCCTGATGCTGACGTAACTGAATAGATCGGGGATCTCTTCTGCATTCCCAAAACCTCCACCACTGTACTCTTCCACAATACCACAAAGGGGTTACTGTGTGAAGGCACTTGCTGCCAGCAAAGGTAAAATATTTGGGTGCACTGCAATTGACGCCTATACCAGATTCATATAATTTTAAGATTTGACCGCAGGGTCCAACCCTGCACTTTTCCACAATACCACAGAGGGGTTACTGTGTGAAGGCACTTTCTGCCACCAAAGGCACAATATTTGGGTGCACTTCCACTGACGCCTATACTAGATTCCAATCATTTTAATATTTGAATGCCAGGTCCACCCCTGCACTCTTCCACAATACCTCAGAGGGATTACGGTGTGAAGGCACTTGCTGCCACCAAAGGCAAAATATTTGGGTGCACTGACGCCTGTACCAGATTCATATAATTTTAATATTTGGCCGCAGGGACAAACCCTGCATTCTTCCACAATACCACAGAGGGGTTACAGTGTGACGGCACTGTTGCCGACACTAAAGGCTCAATTTTAGAGCACCTATTGTTACTTTCATCCAAAGCCTGCAGAAGTTTCACCATAATTTAGCCCAAAAAAAATCACTAAACTTGTTCTGCGTTCCTAAAACGTCTTCTCTTTTCATACAGGCTGCCGCCCCAAGCAGTTGTTTATGAATAGATTAAAGGAAAACCATTTACGGTCATTTGAAATGTCATTTTTTATTTTTTATTATTTCTATACATCCTACAAATCCGCCACTTCACGGGCAGGTTATGGGGACCTCCTAGGCACGATATTTGAAGGAATTTTTCATTTTTATTCTTAACCTTTATTTCATGAAAAACTCACTGTTCCTTTAAAAACTTTTTTTTAACTTTTTGTCCTTGTTTCCTGTCCCCCAGGGCATTACTCAGACCTCCATACACCTTTTATGGCAAATATCTTATAGCATATATGTCCTCTTGGAGGGCACTCTAAAAGTGAACTTGAGTCCCATTGACTTGCATTGTGTTTGGTTCGTGTTCGAGTTCGAACTTAAACTTTTGAAATTGTTCGAGTTCGAATGCGAACCGAACACGGGGGTGTTCGGCTCATCACTATTAAACATGAGGAAGCACCATCCACTTTGAACCTGACAGGTATATTGGAAGGGAAAAAAGGTAAAATGGATGCCTGTAGCCATTTTGTTTTTAAAGACAGTCTTTTTCTTTTTCCAAGTTTCTCTGGTTTGGAATGAACCAAGATTTTTTTTTACAGAGTTCATAGCTGGGTGAGATCTTATATATATATTTTTTTAAATACCAGACATGAAGGAACCTAAAATGTCTTTGTGTGATAAATGCCGAGCTAAGTATTAGACATGTTATAATTAAATTTATTGGTCTGTTTTAAGTCTTTAAAACAAAAGATATTTTGTCTTTTGGGTATAGGAATATAAGAGTTAATATCTTCGTAAGGTAAAAAATATATTCACGAATTATATTTCTATAATCAAGGTATATTCTATTATATTTACAGTAGAAAATATATGCTCCAATAAATATTATATAAGTATATAATTGGTAAATAATATAGTTATTGAAGAATAGATTCTGTTGAGTTAACTAGAAAAGAATTTAACTGATAAAGACTCAGTAAAATTTAGAAAGGAGTAAGGGATATAAATTTGATATGACATGTAGAGACACACAGGGTTATCCAAAGAGATCCGAATTGCTTGAGAAAGGTAACTGAACGCTGAAAATCAGCGTTCGGTTACCTTTCCTGGCCATTCGGCTATCCAGAGAGCAGGCAATTCGCCAAATCCTGGCGAATTGCCTGAACATACGGTGCCTGTTCGGTCCCTGTTCGAGGGCAGTGAAATCCCCATAGAGAATCACTGCTTCGGCTATTCAGAGAACACAAACCAGCAGTGAAAGGTTCCCCTAATTCCCTGTCATTCGGTGGTTTAATTCGGCAAGTTTATTAAGGAGAATCCCATAGGCTTCAATGTTAAAAATATTCCCGTTTTAATTCAATATCTAATAAACCGTTCATTATAAAATTCTGCAGCAAAAAGTCTCTTTATTTATAGATTTTTTAGGATACTTTAAGCATTTTTCTGATTTTTTTTTTTTTTAAAAGTCTGATTTTTTTTTCTTTCAGTTAACTTATTTTTTTTGTAACAGCCCGCTTTTTTATCATTCCCTGGACCTCCTGTGAAAATTTCAGACATTTTCGCTCAGTAGTTTCTTTGCAAACAGCATTTCATTTTCCCAGATTCATACAAATGGTTTTGCTAATTTATTCACTGCCTCCTCTACGTCACAGCTGCTTCGGCTCTGTGTGATTCGGCTCCTGTTCGGCTCCTGTTCGGCTTCTTCGAAGGTTAATCCAGATGTTTTTGCTTGTTTTCAGCGTGCCATTCGGTTGGTTTTCGTCAGGTTTTCGGCAGCTTTTCCCTGCAATTCGGGGACCCTGTGCTGTTTGCTGAATACACCGCAGGGTCACCGAAATGCAATCGGCAAAAGGAACCGAATTGAAGAGAACGAAAAGTCACCGAACGTGCGGTGACTTTTCGAATCTCTTTGGATAACCCTGACAGTGTCTATATATGGAGAGAGAGGGTCTTTGTTAAGCCAGATTGAACTTTGACACGAGATAAGGATATTAAAAAGAAATGGTGGAATTAATTAAGAAGTGCAATACTGCCCTGTAGAGCAGTGATCCCCAACCCTGGTCCTCAGGGCCCACTAACAGGCCAGGTTTGCCAGATATCTGAAGCACAGCACAGGTGATATGATTTGCTGTTCAGTAATTGAAGGATTCAGTCTGCATTTCTCCAAGGTAATCCTTAAAATCTGGCCTGTTAGTGGGCCCTGAGGGACAGGGTTGGGGACCACTGCTGTAGAGGATAATAAATATTATATTTGATATACCAAATATATTGCCAGTGACGTCAAATTGACTATAATTGAAGTGGCAATGTTGGTTGCAAATCACTCTGAGATTCCGAGACTCCGAGATGCTGAGATTCCGAGACTCCGAGACATACACCACAATGCATTCAGACGTCCAGTACACATAGCAGTCCGAGATTCCAACATTCAGAGACTCACACCACAATGCAGGCAGATCCCAGGACATGAGGCACTCAAGACTCTCACCAAATCTCTGACTCTCACCAAATCTCTAACTCACATGCATTGATTATCTGATATCGATAATCTTCACATATTCCAAAATATTACATCAGGAAAATTCCAAGGCAGACTTGGAGAGGTAATGTATGAGAGCTATTTAAATTAAGGAATTAATGTAAATATATATATTTGTAGATATTCTTGCAACATAGACTGAGATTTTTCAGATTCTTGGTAGCTCCAAAAATCTAAATATCTTTATTCTGCAGATAGAGATATGAAGAAGTGGACATAAGGATTTATCCTAAAGAAATTGTTGTAAGATTGATACCAATATATATATTGAATTTGGAAATTACTTTGATTGAAATTAATGAGCAAGGAATTATATAACTACAAAATAAAAAGCAAAAGATTAGAAGTTTAATTCTCGAGATTAGGGGAGGATTCACTAAATAAGTTTTATTACTTATTATTTTAAATTAACTTATCTTTTGTTGATCTATGCAGTATAGATATATATATATATATATCTATAAGATCTAGCTGGTTAAACATTTTTTGCTGGGAAATGCATGTTGTATTAAGCAGAAATGTTTATTAACCATTTGTGTATTAGTTACTAACTGATAAGGTAAATGATATTAATCATATATGCAGTTACTAACCGGAGATACATATATTGTGAAGTTAGTTTTTATATGCTGATGGATTGTGGTTTATAAATCTTTGTTTATGATATGAGATTTGAAACTTTTTTTGTATACGTAATAAATATATATATATGTTTTTATCCGATTATTGATTATTGCATTCTTCAAAGCAAAACACAGACAATTAAAAGAATTTAGGAGAATTTCTAGGAAATATAAACGATTGATATTTGTGTCTCGTATAAATTTCTTATGAAATAATAATCCCGGACATATTGGAGGCTTGGCTGATAAATCCAATATATAACGTGTTGTATTCACGTGCAGAGATTATATCCGACAATCCTTGATAAGGTTAGATAGGCTTTGTGTCAATCTCTGTTTCAGGTCTTTCACTCATCTACATAGTAGTTAAGGCTTTCCCAGAAGGATCTCTTTTTCTGGAGTACTGGCCAATACTTCTCAATAATATTTCTATTACGTCTGTTCTGTTGACAGTATCCATCTCTTAGAGTGTCTTGATCATATCTTTTTCTTCAAAATTTTGTTGGAGTATTGTAGCTTGTTTTTCCTAATTCCTGTCTTCTGTACAGTTCCTCCTACTCTGAGGAATTGGCCTCTGTTTACACCATCCAGCCACTGTGGTAGATGGAAACTGTCTTTACAGGTGTAACTGCTGCAGTCAACCCTTTTGAAGGAAGTCTTGTAGGGTTATTCAGAGAAAGGTGAAACTCTGGAGAACTTTTGGAGAAGTGAATTCTAGGTCAAAATAGCCAAACTAGGTTATACCGGGACCTTACCTCACTGTTGGACTGGAAAGAACTGTCCTATATCCATGCTTGGGAAAGAGATATTGGGGAAACCCTGGACTCAGAGGACTGGCTGGACATATGGGAGATGTCTCGCTCCGTGTCGGTGTGCGCCTCATTGCAGGAACAGTCCATTAAAATGATTATGCGGTGGTATATTACACCATCTCAACTGGCGCACATGAATAGGAATCTACCGGATGTTTGCTGGAGATCATGCACTTTTAAGGGCTCCTTTTTCCACATGTGGTGGACATGTCCACGAATTGTACCCTTATGGAAGGAAGTCCAAGACCTACTGATTTTAGTCCTATCTAAACCCATCTCGTTGGATCCTTGGGCATTTTTACTCTCCAGACCGCTCCCTGAACTAACTTTCCATGAAAATAAATTATTAGCAAAGATTACATTGGCTACAAGACGGGCCATAGCGGAAGTCTGGAGACAACCCCTCCCGCCCTGTATGGCTAAAGTATATGGCAAGATCAGGGACACCCAGGTTATGGACGAACTGACTGCTATAGTCCGTTTTACGATGCCATCATATAATAAAACTTGGGGGCCCTGGCTGGATGCAGGGTTATGATCTGTGACGGGAGTGTGGGCTATTGTTGCATATATAGGGCTGCATGACCTCCCTTTTGCCTGCTTTTTTCCCCCTTCTCTGGCACTCTCTCCCCTGCCCCCCCTCCCCCCTCCACCTTTCTACATATACCTCTATAGCACTCGTCAGGTTGAACGGGTATTTGTGTTTTAGGATTCTGGCCTGGGCCGGGCCACTCCTTCCCCTTATTCCCCCCCCCCTTTTTTCTTTTTCCCTTTTTCTTTCTTCCTCACCCCACCCTACCTTTATCTTATAATGTGGACGGGACTATGGTTTACTTGGAGGCATAAGTTTGTTGATGTCATCTTTTTGGCGCTGCGACGCCACGTATGCATTCATTTTATTCTTCTTGTCCTCTCGTTCAATAAAATTATGTTTACAAAAAAAAAAATAGCCAAACTAGAAAAATTCTCCCATTTATCTCACTTTCCAATTTGGCTATTTTGACTTAGACTTTTCACTTGTCCAAAAGCTCTCCAGAGTTTCACCTTACTCTGAATAACCCTGTTGGTCTTGAGATTTTAGTTCTCCACATAAATGGTTAAATTCAGGAAATCTATTGGTTCTCAAATTTAGGTGGTCTCCAAATGTATCCCTCTGTCATTTCACTACCGCGAACGGTAACCCCGAGCCATACTCGGGCTGGATGCATACTCACCTCCTCCTGGCTCCCTGGCTGTCCCCCGCAGTGTGATCACGGTGAGTTGCTTCCTGGTAAGGCTCCCTGCGAGTCACACGATGCAGGGAGGCTGGTCCAGGCAGCAAACGTAATTTTCTTTTATAATACACTGTTTTTGAATGTACAATGTTCATGAACGGCCACTAGGTGGCACTACAGGATAAGAAACAGACCCTACATAATCTCATATATTAGTATATTAGTATATGGCACTATTACCAGAATTCAGCCAGAAGATGTACACATAAAACATTATTCAGTATAAAAAAACATAAAAGTGAATCAAGTGATTGTATTATTATTTACAAAAAAACTAACTGATCCCTTATCAAACATTCAGTGTTTGAAAGAAAAAAAAAAATCCTGTTTACTATTGCTATTAGCACATTAAATCAAATGTTTCTGTGCATTTGTTGTCATTAAAGGGTTAACATAGTGTGTGAGGCAAATAAGATCTCAAGCTGGTTTTGTTTGCTACCAAACAAAATTCAAATACCCAGCAGCAGGTAAACAACACGTAATAACGAAGCCCTTATCAGATTTCTGTACTCCGTCCAAGACAAATGATCCGATTAGATTTTTTTAAAATTATTCTGACTAGCAACAGCAATGATACTGCTTAAAAAGGGACATAACACATTTTATCAATCAGGCACATGTTAAATGACACAAAACCCGAAAAAATCCTGATATAGTTTAAATTTTTTATATTTTATTGCAAAACATAAAATGGTGGGGCGCTGCCACATGTGAAAATATGGACGAGCCACCATTGTGTAGAATTCTTCTTGTGGTGCTTGCTGAATACACTGCTGGGTCGCCAAAATGGGATCGCCAAATCGCACCGAATTGAAGAGAACGAAAAGTCACCGAACGTGCAGTGACGTTTCGATTCTCTTTGAATAACCCCTTTAGTCTGCTCCTGTAGGAAGGATCCTGATTTCCCAAGGTAATACTGTGTGGCTTCCAAGCCCTTCTCCTGAGGACTGGAAGGATATAATGGCCTCACATCAAATGTCACCGGATGTATATAACTTTCCATTCGATTTCTTCCAGTATTTGAAGTACATAAATTGCATCCTTCAAATAAGCAGTGACACCTGAAGCGGTGGGAAGATGAATGACCAAAGGCATGCCTCATGCAAAATGGCAGCGCCACGCGGACAGGAAGTGATCATAGGTGATCTGGAGTCGTCCGTCTCAAAGATGAGGGACAGAACAGAAAAACACAATTTTTCCAGTGGAAAAGCAGGGACTCCTGATTTATATATAAATAACTGGAAGACAGGACCACGGTTACACAGCCTGAGGAAGCCTAAGGTGGTGAAAAGAGGGCCTCTTTTATTCACTTTATTTTATTTATTTTTATTCTATTTTCATTATTATTAGTAAAATTTCTAACTTCCTGCGAAGAATCTTTAACCCTCTTTTATTCACGGGACCCTAAAGGAGACACTGGAAGGGATATTGAGACACGGCACCCGGTGTGAGCCGTGGTGGGGCCCATATTTTGGTTAAAAATCCTAAAGTGCAGGAGATACCACTCAAACAATACGTATAACGACAGAAGGTAAGAACACTACCAGGCTAGGCAGAGACTCCTGCACGGCACTACTACAAGGAACCCTTAGTAGCTGGATCTGAGCTAATAGAAAATACCATGGGCCATGCAGAGTCTCAGGATACAACCAGTATATACAATGAATCATACAGAAGGGAGTCAGCACGTTATGGGTTAATACAAACTCATGGTCATCTAACAGTCAGGGATCGAATGCCAGAGCGGGTAGTCGAAATTACCAGGGATCAGAACACCAGAGAGGGATGTTGGAATAAGCCAGGGTCATACACAGAAGATCAGCAGAGAAAATAATAAACCAGAAAACAAAAGCACAGCCAAGAAAGACCAGGAACTGAACCACACAAAAACTAGGATGGGAAATAGCACAAAAAGGAATAACCCGAATAAAAAAAGGATACGGTAACAGGAGTAACAGAGGGAAACTGAGAACCAAAAATATACTAGAACAAAATATACAAACAGAACAGGAAATTGCATGAAGGAGGAAACACAGAGCACTACTGCAATGGCAAGATACAGAATTACTCAGAATCATGGAGCAATGCATTATGGGAGCAGTGGTCTTAAATAGGGAGTGGATCACAACATCAGAGAGACAGGAGAGTGAGCTGACTGCAAACAAGAAACCCCTGGGCTGCAACCCAGGAATGGCAACAGGAACAAGACCCAAACCAGATCAGCTGACCCACAGAGGACAGGGCTGGAAACGTGACAGATATACACCTTTGGACTGGTCGAACCCTGCCTCATAAGGCTAGGGTCAGACTAACGCAGTATTAACGTGTGTTTAGCAGCACTAAATCACGACCGTGCTAGCAGCAAATGATGTCCAATGCCGGGCAGCATACGAAGAACGGCCGCACAAAAGTGCGGCTGCGCAACACAAGTGGCAAACGAACGCATTTTTTCGAGAACGTGATACCGCTAGTACTGACGTACAGAGTGCGCTGCATGCGCTAGCGGTGTGTGTGCGTGATTAGGAGACGTTAGACGCTGCTAATGTCCGGCCAACATAACGTCCAGACACAAAAAGTGTTTTATTGATGATCCGTACAAAATCACGGACGAAAATGCGCATCGTATGACCGCTATCGCGTAGTCCGTGAAAAAATGCGTCCATTCGTTCGAACGCACTTTTTCACGGACAATGCGAAAAATGCGTTAGTCTGACCCTAGCTTAAAAAGTTAAAAGCACCATTGAGAGAGCCTGAACGAATAAGGCTCAGGAATGTAGGAAATGCGCCGATAAGCTCTGGCTTGCCACGGAAATCTCCTATTATACTAATTGGAGGTTAAAGCAATGAAATTGTAGTTAAAATTTATCTAAATAATAAAAAATGTCTGTTAAAAAACAAAAACAAAAAGGTCTTTAAAAAAATACAAAAATGTTTTTTACAAAAACCCCTATTTTTATTTAAAAAAAATAGTAAATGATCTTTAAAAATAAAAAAGATATAATTTTTTTTACATTGACACCTATTAGATTCGCCTGTTTAAAATTATCAAGTTGATGTATCAATATCATGTAATTTCGCTGCAATTTTAGTGCAGTTCAGCAGCCTGTGAATAGACTAATAGAATTGTCTATGGGACAATTTCGGTCCAACTGAATTGCACGTATTTCGCTGTCAATTCTCCTGTTTTTGTCCAATTGACAGCTTAGTGAATACATGAATTATCCCGAAATTGCACCTATGGTAAAATTCACCGTTTGGTGCAATTTGGCGGCAAATTTAGATGTTAGTGTATAACCCTCACTGGACTACTCTGATTCACATATTTGATAAAATATACTGTGAGCATATAGGGCTATGGGATTTGTAAAAACCCTTTTAGAAGTTGAAAAACGATCATGATTCCAATGACTAATTTTTTAGTTACCTTTTGATATTATGCTTCTATATTTCTTCAGACTCTTCGCAAAACATAAATTTTCATTATTTGTTTTTGACACAACACAAACTTCAAATTTTCAATCTTTACATCTATAGACAGTACTAACAATTATAATGGTAACACTATTCATACACGTATAGACGTTAAATCGCAAAACAAAACACAATGTCTACGAATTCTAATAAAATGGAGAAAAAAAAGGATAAAACCTTCTGTAATGTTCCAAACCAGTACATTGTAGTTAGAATAATTAAAGAACTTGCCTCAACAATAGGGTAGTAAGTAATATTCGGGTACCAAAAGCTCTTTTCAAATCGACCTGCGATGTGGTAATCCAGTGGAAGTGGATGGAACGTTTCTCTTTGTTCAGTATCCCTTGAGTCACCTGCTATAACTCCCATCTTCTCCAGGCACTGGCCAAGTCCTATATCTTCTAAAGATGTTGTGTGTGTGCAGTTCTCTTTTTGAAATCCCTCCACAAATCGATTAAGAGCTTCTTTGCTAAGAACATAACCAGCTCCTCCACTCATGTAGTTTTCTTTACTCTCATATTTGAAACGTTTACCAAAATACACTGGTTGATCAGGGGAGTAATTTGACAGCATCCAACGTAAATTTTCCACCACTACATACGTGTCGTCATCAGCCTTGAAGAACCAGTCGGCCTTTTCGTAGTAATGTTTGTGAATGTATTGGAAGGCCCGGATTGTTTTCCAGTACAGGTGGTCCCTACCTTCCTTGGTTCCCAAACCAATTGTTGGAAAACTTTCATCGGTGACTGAGCTCATGAAAAGAGCTATGTTACAGTGCCGGGTCCAGGAGTTTTTGACATGTATAGTTTTTGTATCCAAGTTATCAGGTGCCGTCATTAACCAGCAGAGAACTCTGACTTTTCGTGAAAGATCTTTACTCAAGGGGTACTGATCTAAAAATTCCAAATACATACAATACAGGAACAATTATTGTTTTTCCGCACACCGTAAAATAGCAGTTTAGACACAATGGAAATATAATCTAATCATCCCATCCCAACCCCAATCCCATCACCCCCTCTTGTTGAAAGATTGTTCATTTCACCGTAATCACCCAATAATCTCACTCAAAATTAGAAAAAATTGTAGCGCTTCCCCAGTAAAATTCTAAGATTTATTGAATCTAGACAGGATCTAATGGTTATATGGAAAATAACATTCTAATACTCAAAAAGGTAAATGTATACCAATGTGCCCCCGCTGTATATGTTCACTCTAGGAAAGCCCTCTTTGACATGCAGAGAGGAAAAACAAATCTCAAAGCTTTTCAGATAATTTCAACTCATCCTCTGTAATGTTCAATGTTTTGAAAGTTTAGTGGCACATTCAGGAGCCCATTTGCAAAAGAAAGTTTATTTGCAATAAATGAAATTCCTTTGCATTGCTCCACAATTAGCCCACATCACGTATACTTGATGCTGGGGCATATACAGGTGCTTTTGAATATCGAGTAAACTCAGTCTTGGTAGTGAAGGGGTTAATGTGGAAGTGCAAGTTACACTAACTCAGTTCATTGTTCAGTTAATAAATCCATGAAAATGCACACCTCCTCTAACTAGGATAATCTAGATAAATCACTTTCTGCATACCTTTCCTGATATCTCATTTACACCGTTCAGCTTCTACTCTATTTGTCCGAGCGTCCCTGTCACAGGCAGGTGCTGCCTGTGTTCCCAATGTTGTCCAGCAGTCTTTATGAAAGCTACCACTGGAGCCCTCATTTCTTCTTAACCCCTTGGCTGCGGAAGTAGTCTAGGTGGTGTCATGGGGTTTCCCCTTAACATGCGGAGGACATTCCACACACGTCACGGGGTTTCCATAGTCAAGGGGAGACCTCAATCGCTCCGGTGGGAGTCCCGTGGTGGTCTGACTTCTTTGAAGTCAGGCAGTACATTGAAACCTTCGAGCACAATGATGTTTTTATCAGGCGCCATCTGGCAGAGCTGGGTGAAAGTCTGAAGGGGAGGTGTAACAATAGTAGCGCCCACCAAGGAGTAGCGAAGTTGAGATCTTTAAGGACTGATAAATCTGCTTGACGTTTACACACTGCTTGGTATACATAGACTTATACACTCGAGGCAGGGAGGATGAGCGAACAACTGAGTTGCTACTACGCACTAAAGGTTTCGAGACTGATAGACAACTTAGAGCACGTTCAGAAACACAAAGATACGTCAGACAGTTGGTGAATTGCGTGGACTGCAGGGCAGTCAGGAAATGTGCAGATTTAACATTTTCTGATAATCTGGAACAGGTCAACGGTACCTTATGATATTCAGAGGCAACTGATACACATAGGGGGGTCTATTGCTGGTATAGTATTGAGTATATTTGGCGATTAGAGCATGCTGAACGTAGGCTGAATATAATCAGTACCTTTCGATTGCAGTTTTCATATAAGTGTGTGGCAAAGAAACATGAGCCCTGGGTTGGGTATAGGAACCTAATGCGGCCACAGACGATACCCCAAAACGAGAAGGGACAACACCCCAGTGGCAAACATAGGGTTAAACCACCAAAGCCCAACACAGGCGATTGCAATCGAGCAGCAATTAGAATGGTCAAAAACAAGCCGGGTCAAAAATCAGGAGCAGGGATCGTATCCAGAAATGGGTTGGCAACAGAATCAATAAACAGAATCAGCTTAGCGATGCAGGAACAGAACTCCACGGCAGGGTGACGAGTCAACTCCTCGCACCTTGTTTTAAACCCGGCGGCTCCTCGTGACCACGCCAGGCCCCACCCCCTTGGATGCTGCTCGGCCATTCCCCGGTGCTGGCATTCGGTCAGCTCTTGGCACAGGACCTTGCCCAGACCCCCCAGGCAGCACAGCAGGGGCTGAGGATATGACAGGAGGTAGGGTCCTTTGAACCTCTCTATCTCCTCATCCAGAAAAATGAGGGAAAACAAGAAAGGCATTTCAGGAAAGGTCACAGTTTCTTAAATCCTGAACACTGGACGATGCAAGTCCTCTGATAGTGTGTGCGGAGGACTCAGTGTGCCATCACAGTACCGCTGTCTGTTGCCGATCATGGACTTCTCTCAGAGTTGGCTGACATCTTGGTTGTCAGCCTTGCCTCCAGGGCCTCCCCAGCCCACTGACGCGAATGGGCGCAATAATGTCAGAAAGGGACTTTCCCTCTAGCAATCCCTATGGTAGAGATTTGACCCCGTATCTGCTAATCCAGGGCAGATAAAGGGTCATGTATGGTGTTGGTAGGAATGCCAGAGCAGATATGTAAAAAATAAAATAAAAATAATTAAATATTTCTTTTTTTTCTCTTTTTTTCCCCAAAGCAATGGTATTGTCATTTGTTACATATATTATGTGCAATACCACTGCCATCACTCACCTTCTCATTTCCCATGCAGCGAGCAACTTCATTGTTTTGTAAAGTTATAAAATTAGAATTTTGGGATGAGGCACTACGTTTTTTAAATAAATAAGCATTCAGCTGGTTTCAACAACAGTGCAAATTTATGTCTGATCATCTCGTTTTATAATAGAAAGTTATTTTAGTAATATGATTATTTTCATGCCAATATTTAGTTTTGTTATTTACCTTGAAGTTCAGGTACAGTAGTTTTTTTTGCTGTATATGTGAAGATATTATGGCAAATGTAGAACGTTGCAAGGAAACCCACAACAGTGCCAGCCACAAAGAAGAGCCATGAAATGCATCTGCGCTTCGACATCATCATAATCAGTTCCTACAAAGACATATATTATATAAATGAATTGATATTATTGTTTAAAGAAACACCACCAATAAAGCTGTAACTAGTTAATTGTGCATTACAAAAAACATTATAAAACACATGCTACTGTTTATTTTTCTTAGTTTCATTTGCATATAAAAAGAAAAGATAAAGGGCTATATTACATGCCTCGCGCATTTGTTTTTGCGCGCACAAATGCGCATTTGCGCAAGGGGCAAAACCCTTTGCGCTGAACTTCGTATTACAACATTCGCAAAAACGATGCGCGTTATCATTTAACACGGATTGTCCTGCGCGAGCGTGATGAACTGTGCGCGTCCTAAACTTAACATTGTGAGCGCAAATTCGTTTGTGCGCTGGTATGCGGATGGTATTACAATCGATGCGCATCTTTTTACGAACGACATTTGCGCGCATAATTTTAACGTCTTTGAAAAGCTGGTGGTAACTGCAAATCGGAACGTTCTGGCCGAAACGAAAAAAAACAGCACGAAAAAAAAAATACAGCACAATATAGTTACACATTCTACACATACCCAAACAATAAAATTGTGAATTCGTGCGTGTTTTTATTATTGCTGCAGCATATATACTCAGATTTACTTTGACAGGCGCAAAAACTTAAGTGAGTCAATTAAGTTCTTAATTCTGATTGGCTGAATCCCGTGAAAAATACAGTCCGCACACTGATTTACGTGCGCTACGTTACTGCGCTCGTATTACTCTTCGTTTTGCGCGTCATTTTTATGAATGCTATTTTTGGACGGATGAGAAGATGCGTTCGGTTCGTAATACCACCGTTAATTTTCGCGCGATAACGTTTAATGCTGTGCGCAAATTTTTTTTCGCTGCGCGGACGAATTTATGCGAAGAATGTAATAGGGGCCAAAGTTGGGTGTTTATCTCCTTATTCCACTTAGTGGATTTTTCCCATGGTGCATCATTTATCAAAATCTTAGGGCAAGCCTCACAACTGTGGTTGATAAAACAGTAGTGAAGAAGCAATGACTAGAAATGGCAGCTGAATGAGATCTGATAGTGGGCTAACAATACTCAGTTGTACTCCCTGGTGATGTGATTTACCTACATTCTATACCATGTCAATAGGTCGGTGTAAGGAGACGTAGCTAAGAGTTAAATATTTGCATTACAGTGATATTAAAAACACTTTAATTGTATCAGAATGTTCCATAATAAAGATGTTCAGAACATAGTGACGAATGTTTCAACCATACAGGACAGTCAGATTTCCATATCAAAGTAACTTGTGGCAAGGTTACAGATTGACACATGATATTCCTGGGATCTTCTTACGTAACAAGTTCTCCCTCTCATAGTCTAATAAAAAGATATGCACACGCTTTATTGCTACGTGCATAGAGATAACCTAAATTTGTGTCTGTCAGGGTTATTCAGAGAAAGGTGAAAACCAGGAGAACTGGCAGCAGAAGGGAACATTCTATACCAAATAGCCAATTTGGAAAGTGAGATAAATTGGAGAATTTTTCTGATTTGGCTATTTTGACCTAGAATTTTCACTTCTCCAGTCATTCTCCTAAGTTTTACCTTTCTTCGAATAGACCTGTGTGTGTCATTTCTTGCGTCCCGATATCGGCCAAGGCAATCAGTGGAAGCCAACGTGGACAGAGTCGCCGGAGCCCAAGAAACGGTGGCATAGAGGTTCCTCTTAAAAAGTTGATTATCTATGCATACATTTTGGATAGAAATCCTATTCTATTAGATCTGGGGGCATTGGACGGAGGTCAGACCCGTAAGTATTTCTCTTGGGTTTTTGTCCCTCTCTCCTTGATCTCAGTAACTTGGGTCGCAAACCGTGGGCCGCGGATCTGGTAAGCAGATGTTTTTAAATTTCCTGCAGACTCTGACAGCTTCCACTGATAGTCATTATCTGTGTATTTTGTGTTGTGCTGCCTTTGTTTATCTGTGTTTAGAATATAAGGTCTACGTTGATATAAATTTGCCGCTTGACAGGTTGATATCTTTGCGTGGGCAGCGATAAGAATTCCCCCCCAGGTCGGAAAACATAGTGCAGCAATCCTAATATATAAGGTATAAAAATTCTTTCAAACCAGACACCAGCTTAAAAGGCCACCGGTGAAGAAATAGGAACACCGGACCTCCTATCACTCTCAGCCACCACAGTCTCCTCTACAAAGGATTCCAGAGACAGGAAAATGATTCAATAAAATAAATTTAATTATAAAATAAAATAGATGTATTTTTATACCTTATATATTAAGATTGCTGCACTATGTTTTTATAATTTTTATCTTTGAGGATGGCTGGGATCACCATTGAGGATTGCTGAACTACCCATCCTAGAGAGGAATCACCTCTTAAGGATCTCCACACCTCTGTTATTGAGCTGCAATTGCTAAAGCTCTTTGTTGTTCAAGTGAGACCAAGGAAGGCATCCTGGTTTATTATATTTATAGACAACAGTGAAAGAAGCACTGATTCCACTTTTTGCTTTGTGAAGATATGAACTATTGAGTGTGGTGCAAGGAGATATACCCAGGGCCAGTGTTCCCGCTAGGCAAGCTAGACAGCCGCCTAGAACACACTGCCGCCTAGGAGCGCAGCCGGCCCTGACCAGGCAGTGTTGTTACTTTATGCAGATGCTTCTTTTTTTGAGGCCCAGCTGCCGGCCGAGAATCCACAACTGATGTCTTGTTTGATATTATACAGAGTTTTCGCACTGTCTAACAAGACATCTGTTGTGGATTTTGCACTATTGCACTGTATGCACTTTGTATCTATTGCATTTGCACGGTTTATGGCTGCACTTTATCATATGTCACTGTCGATTATACGACACCGCAGACAGAATGAAGTGAATAAATTAGGAAAACAGTATGCATGAATGATTGAAAAGTGAAACGCTGTTTGCAAAGAAACTACTGAGCGAAAATGTGTGAAATTTAAATATGAGGTCCAGGGAATGATAATAAAGAGGGCTGTTACAGAAAAAATAACTAAAAAAAATAAAAAAAATATCGGACTTTAACCCCTTCGCTGCGGTGGACGCGCTCAGCGCTGAGCGCGTCCACCCGCAGGTAGCGTTCCGTGCGTCCTCCGGGTTCCGGCTGATCGCCCCTGATCCTCTATGTCAGCCCAGCACCCGGAACCGCCGCCGGCCTAATTAGATGTCATCGTGGCTGCGCGATGACATCTAATTCAGGCGCCCCCCCCGCATGTGCGGAGGAGGCGCCTGAAAGGGAGGGGGGTAGGTCCTTCGGACCTCTCTCCCTCCCGATCACTGGGGTGCAGGGGGTTAATCCAGGCACCATTTGGAAGGGCACAGCCTGCCCTTCCTAACGGTACCTGGAATTAACCCCATGGGGGCCGGATCACGAATCGGCGCCGAAAAGCGCCGGTTCGTGATCCTTTCCCGGAGCTGGCCGACATCTTGGATGTCGGCCAAGCTTCCGGGAATGCCCCCTGAAGACTGGTGTCATCGTGCATAGCACGATGACGCCAGTCCTGGAGTTAACCCCTAACTGCCACCAATGGTGGAGATAGGGGGTTCCAATGAACCCCCTATCTCCCGATCCGTGGCTGCTAGGAGTTAATGTTTGGTACTGTTGGATCGGCCAGAGCATGGCCGTTCCAACAAAACCAAACATGACTATGAAAAAAGTTTTTAAAATAAAATATAAAATAAAAATAAATAAATATTTTAAAAAAAAAATTATAAAAAAATAAACAAGGTTTTTTTTCTTTTTTTTGGTTCGTTAATGCAGCAATATTGTTCCCATTTCAATTATAATGTGAACAATGATGCTGCACTAACGATTTTTGTATGCGGTGCGTTTGTTAAAAATTTTCCCCCAAAAAAAATGTAACGAGACCCCATTTCTAATTTTTTTAACAAGCGCACCCCATACAAAGTATAACTGCAATTGCTCGCATGTTAAAATATGAAAAAAAAACACTTTACATGTTGTAAATTATTGAAAATTCATATTTTATTGCATTTTTTGTTATAATATACAGACAGGTCATGACGTATACATATAATAATGACATATTATGAATCTGCCGAGTCTGACGGAAAGAATGATATATAATATGTCTCAGTCATATACTAAAATAAGCCTTCAAAACACTTTTAAACATGATGAGCAAAACCGGTAAAAATGACCTCAGCACAGAGGCGAGAAATGCCTCAGCAGCGAAAGGGTTAAAAAAAATAAATGCTTAAAATATCCTAAAAAATCTATAAATAAAGAGACTCTTTACTGCAGAATTTTATAATGAACAGTTTATTAGAGATTGAATTAAAACGGGAATATTTTTAACATTGAAGCCTATGGGATTCTCCTGAATAAACTTGCCGAATTAAACCACCGAATGGCAGGGCATTTCGGGAACCTTTCACTGCTGGTTTGTGTTCTCTGAATAGCCAAAGCAGTGCTTTTCATGGGGTTTTCACTGCCCTCGAACAGGCACCGAGCAGGCACCGTATGTGCAGGCAAATCGCCAGGATTTGGCGAATTGCCTGCTCTCTGGATAGCCGAATGGCCAAGAAAGGTAACCGAACGCTGATTTTCAGTGTTTGGTTACCTTTCTCAAGCAATTCGGATCTCTTTGAATTACCCTGCATAACAATGTAACTCATGACAAGGTTACAGATTGACACATGACATTCCTGGGGTCCTCTTACGTAACAACCCCTCCCTCTCAGAGTCTAATAAAAAGATATGCACAAGCTTTATTGCTACGCGCACGGAGATGATAAACTAAATCTGTGCCTGTGTGTGTCATTTCTTGCGCCCCGATATTGGCCAAGGCAATATGCGGAAGCCAAGGACGACAGAGCCGCCAGAGCCCAAGAAACGGTTGCATAGAGGTTCCTCTTAAAGGATTGTTTACCTATGTATACATGTTGGATAGAGATCCTATTCTATCAGTCGGTTTACTGGACTTCTAACCTATAGAATCCATTATATGCCCAATGCCCCGCAATGAGGAACAAGTGCTGGTAAGATACTGGGGGGGGGGGGGGGGGTTACAACTAGGGATGGGCTGCCGGCTCGAATCGGTTAGATGTTCGCATCGAACATCGGCTGTCCGAAAGTTCGGGAAATGCGAACATTTCAGGCTGTTTGCAAAAAGTTTGGAAAATAAAATTGAATTTAATTTTAAAAAATGCTTAAAAAATCCTAAAAAAATCTATAAATAGACTCTTTACTGCAGAATATTATGAGCAACGGTTTATTAGATATTGGATTAAAACGGAAATATTTTTAACAATGAAGCCTATGGGATAAAACAATCTTTTTTCTTAATTTTTTTCTTTCTAATACTCACCTGATTCCTGGATCCACCAATAGGCATGGGCGTTCGGTTCGATTCGAACATGAGTTCGATTCGAACATCGCCTGTTTGGCGAACATCGCACATTTCAGGCCGTTTGCAAAAAGTTGGAAAAAATATATAATTTTTTTTAAAATATTTTTAATTTTTATTTTAAAAAAAAACTTTTTCATGGTCATGTTTGGTGTCGTTGGAAAGGCCATGCTCTGGCCGATCCAACAATATGAAACATTAACTCCTAGCTGTCATGGAATTCCACCATTGCTGGCAGCTAGGGGTTAACTCCAGGACTGGCGTCATCGTGCTATGCACGATGACGCCGGTCCTCAGGGGGAGTTCCCGGAGGCTTGGCCGACATCCAAGATGTCAGCCAGCTCCAGGAGAGGATCACGATCCGGCACTTTTCAGCGCCGAATCATGATCCGGCTCCCCAAGGGTTAATGACAGCCACCGTTTGGAAGGGCAGGCTGTGCCCTCCCTCCCAAACGGTGCCTGCCTTAACTCTGTGCCCCCCGGCAATCGGGAGGGAGAGAGGTCCGAAGGACCTCCCCCCCTCCCTTTCAGGCACCTCCTCCACACACGCGGGGGGGCGCCTGAATTAGATGTCATTGCGCCGAAGCAATGATATCTAATGGCCCCGCCAGGGTCCCGGAGTGCTGGGCTGACATCCAAGATGTCAGCCCGCACGGGGGGGGCACAGCAATCCAACGGAATCTGGCGGATTGCTGCTTTCTGTGCATGGACGCGCTCAGCGTGTCTATAGCACAGGAGAACCACTTGGCTGGACGCGCTGAGTGCGTCCATAGTAGCCAAGAGGTTAAAAAAATGCTTAAAAAAAATCCTAAAAAAATCTAATAATAAAGAGACTCTTTACTGCAAAATATTATAAGCAACGGTTTATTAGATATTGAATTAAAATGGAAATATTTTTAACATTGAAGCCTATGGGATTAAACAATGTTGTTGCTAAAACATCAGGCAGACGAGGCCCTCTAGAGGGCAGCCCGCCCACGGGGGTGTTCGGCCCATCACTATCCACCAACAAGCGCAGCCTCCTGTCTCCCACGCTATTAGAAGCTGCATACACCGGCGCACTGTGTGCAGCTTCTGAGAAGATACGCTATTAGTGTAGAGGGAGCCATGCAAAATGCGCAGCAGTGTGAGGATTCATATGCTGCATTAATTTTTTCTTCTTACAAATTTGGTTACTTAACCCGTTTGCATTTGGATTGTAATATTGTGACATCCAGGGCCCCGGGTGGCGATCGGGGGGGTCCCGGACGCATGGTGCCGCCAGCTGGCCGAATGCCGGGGGCTCCGGCGGCACCCAGTGCAGCTGTGAGTAATCAGGGGGCAGGGTGCCGCGTGATGATGCGGACCTTTAAATCAAGAGCGAGCGACGTACACCTTGCCTTGCCGTGGAGTTTCATTCCCGCATCGCTAGCTTACCAAATCAGTTTGTATACTTGTTACTGACCCTGCTTGTTCTGAGTAGGGATGAGCCGAACACCCCGTGTTCGGTTCGCAATCGAACTCGAACAATTTCAAAAGTTCGAGTTTGAATGCGAACACGAACCGAACTCAATGCAAGTCAATGGGACTCAAAAGTTCGATTTTTAGAGTCCCCTGCAAGAGGGCATATATGCAAGATATTTGCCATAAAAGGTGTATGGGGGTCAGGGTCGTGCACTGGGAGACAGGAAACAAGGACAGAAAGTAAAAAAAAAGGTTTTAAAGGAGCAGTGAGTTTCCCATCAAATAAGGATTAAAAATAAAAACGAAAAATTCCTTCAAATATCGTGCCTAGGAGGTCGCCATAACCTGCCCGTGAAGTGGCGAATTTGTAGGATGTATAAAAACATTTAAAAACAAAAAAAATACGTTTCAATTGACGGCAAACGGTTTTCCTTTAATCTATTCATAAACAACTGCTTGGGGCGGCAGTCTGTATTAAAAGAGGAGACCTTTTAGGACACGCAGAACAAGTTTAGTGATTTTTTTGGCTAAATTATAGTGAAACTTATGCAGGCTTTAGATGAAAGTAACAATAGGTGCTTTAAAATTGGGCCTTTAGTGTCGGCAACAGTGCCGTCACACCGTAACCCCTCAGGGGTATTGTGAAAGAGGGCAGGGTGCGGTCCAAAAAATTTAAATTATATAAATCTGGTAAAGGCGTCAGTGCAGCCAAATATTTTGCCTTTCATGGCAGCAAGTGCCTTCACACCGTAACCCTTTTGTGGTATTGTGGAAGAGTGCAGGGTTGGCACCCTGCGTTCCTAAAATTTAAAATGATATAAATCTGGTACAGGCGCCACTGCAGCCAAATATTGTGCCTTTCATGCCAGCAAGTGCCTTCACACCGTAACCCCTTTGTGGTATTGTGGAAGAGTTCAGTGGTGGAGGTTTTGTGAATGCAGAAGACATCCCCAATCTATTCCGTTACGTCAGCATCAGGGGATTGATAGTAGGGATGAGCTGTTCGGTTCGGAGTTCGCATCGAACATAGCCTGTTCGCGAACTACAAACATTTCCGCGTGTTCGCCCACAATGGACCACAAAGGACTTTTCCACTGGGCTGAAGCTTGTAATTGGCTACAGCCTTGCACCTGACCACATGTCAGGTGCAAGACAGGTTCAAGACTATGCCAATCACGGCTCAGAGTCCTGATTGGGTAAATTTTGCCCAATCATGGGCTCACAGAGCTAAGTCCCGCAGCACACTATTTAAGGCTTCACACAGCGCTTCTGCACGTGTTTGAGAGGAGATTTGAGAGGAGATTGATCTTGTGTTAGTGTGTGTTCTTACTGCCAGTCTGCCACCAGCTACTGGAGGGGTCTCATCTACTGGGGGGGGTCTCATTTCTACCAAATATCTGGGAATTGTTGTAATCTTTGTGTTCTCATTCCCAGCAACTATTTTGGGGGCTCAGTAATTTCTACAAAATATTTGTGAATTGAGGTAATCTGAGGTAATCTGCCACGCAGAATTTTGGGGGCTCAGTAAAGTAATTTCTACAAAATATTTGTGAATTGAGGTAATCAGAGATAATCTGCCACGCAGAATTTTGGGGGCTCAGTAAAGTAATTTCTACAAAATATTTCTGAATTGAGGTAATCAGAGGTAATCTGCCACCCAGAATTTTGGGGGCTCAGTAATTTCGACAAAATATTCGGGAATTGAGGTGATCTGTGTCTTGTCACTGCCAGTGCCACGCAGTATTTTGGGGTGTCACGGAATGGACCTGAGCGCTCCTTACGGCGAGCCGCGTGACTAAAAACTCAGACAGTTTTAAAGATCATTTTTTCCTTTTATATTTTGGTTGTGCGTTTAAGTGTATGGACATTTTATTTCATGTCTAGATGTGGTTTTACTGGTGTGGTTTTTATTAGAGTGTGATGTATTAACATGTATCCTGTATTGTATGAGGGCATTTAAGTCTGGACATGTCTGAGAGCATTCAAGTCTGGACATGTCTGAGGGCATTCAAGTCTGGACATGTCTTTTCTGTTGTGTGTATAAAAGGATCTGCCCAAACCTTGTAATATAAATCAGTCTCTGTTTTGAAGTCATACAGCTTTGTCTGGTGAGTTCTTCCAGGGAATATCATATTGCACCTAGAAGGCACTTAGCGGCCTTCTACATCACGTCTATCCCAGGAAAAGGAGCCTCAAGTCAGCCCAGCAGCCACCTCCACACCAACAAGAGGTCGGTAGATCAGGTTGCTTGAGACGCCGAGTGCCGAGCCACTCGGTAGTCGGACCGGACGCCATCAAGGGGGTCAGATAGGAGCAGGACCGCAGGCGGACACTCCATCCCGTCACACTGGTGGCAGCGGTGGGATAGCTCTCTGTACCCCCGGATACCCCCGGAAGAGACCCTCATCTCAGCATGGCAGCCTACGCCAGCTGTAAACGAGACACTCTGCGAGATCTGCTTGAGAGCCGTGGAGGGACCGCAGGCTCGAAAACCAAGGATGCTCTGGTCGAAGAGCTAAAGGACATGGATCAGCGGGAGAGGGCCACGCCCGCACCCCCACCACCGACACCCCCTCAGGCACCCATCTCTGAAAATTCCTTCCAGAAGGTACAGCAGCGGGCAGCGGCTTACGGAGCCGCCCCGACGGAAGCCACCTTCCGGAATATTGTTCAAGAAATCGCGCAAGAGGAAGAGTGGGAGAGGGTGCGCCAGCATGAGCTACGGCTGGCAGAAATCCAATACCAGAGAGTGGAGAGCCCCAACCCCGAGAGACCAGCGGCCCGGAAGGTACCCTTCCAGGTCTTCAAGACTTTTAACGAGGTGGAGGAAGAGATCGAGAGCTTCCTCCAAGACTTTGAGCGGTCGTGCCAAATACACGAGGTTCAACGTTCCGCTTGGATCGGGATTCTGGCCTGTAAGTTGTCCGGACTAGCTGCGGAGGCCTATCGAACCATCCCAGACGAGGAAGCCCGGGACTACGAGCAGGTAAAGCAAACCTTACTGGCCCGCTTTGCCGTCACTTCCGAAGCCAGCCGGATGAAGTTCCGGAACTCACGCCAGCCCAACGGCACTACCCATGTGGAGTGGGCACACCGGCTGCAAAGAGACCTGAAGACCTGGTTCGCAGGGAGCAAAGCTCGAACAGTGGAAGACATCACCCAGCTGTTCCTCCTCGAACAATTCTTTGACCACACCGCAACGGCAGTACGGGAGTGGGTGAGGGACAAGAAGCCCCAGACGGTGCAGCAAGCGGCTACCTGGGCAGATGAGTATACGGACACACGGAAACCCAAATGGGGCAGAATGACCCCCACCCCTTCGACCCACACTACCCACCTATCGCCCGGAGCCACCAACTCGCTGGCCCGCACCCAGACCAACAAACCGCTCCCACTCCACGGTTACCATCCGATGTTATGGGTGCGGCCAGGTGGGGCACTACCGTCGGAACTGTCCCAACCAGCTTTCCCCTCCGCGGGGACCCCCCCGAGCACCACCTGCGGCCCACTGTTACCAGACCAAATCCCCGTATTGGGACCCCCAGGAAGAATGGGGGATGCTGCACGAGGCCGACCCCGTACAAGCTGCCTCGGCCGACAACCGCCAACACCACCGACAGGCGGTGTGGATCAACGGGCGGGCCGCCGAAGGCCTCCGAGACTCCGGCGCCACCATCACACTCGTGCGCCCCCACCTGATATCCAAAAAGAACCGGCTAGACCACACCGTCGCTGTCCGCGAGGCTGGAGGAAAAGTGCTTCGACTCGCTACTGCTCGAGTCCACCTTGATTGGGGGTCTGGGGAGGGATCCGTGAGGGTGGGTTTACTAGACCAACTACCAGCTGAAATCCTCCTTGGGAACGACCTGGGACGCTTGGTCTCAGCCTACGCCACGGACGCGGCAGCCCCGGTGACCACACGGCAACAGAGCCACTGGAACAACCACAGCACTCCAGTCGGGACCCAGGTGAGACCACAACCCAAACCTCCCAAACCTCCAAAACCCCCCAAACCCCGACCAAACGAGACCACATCCCCTCGACCTGACCACCCCCTCACGTGGAGCTCCCCGGCCACCCTCCGACACCAGACTCAGACTGACCCCACCCTAGAGAGGTTCTCACGACCGGGCCAGCAAGGGCCCGGAAGGCGTAAGGGACGACAGCATTGAGTGGGAGGATGGGTTACTGTATAGGTATACCGCAAGGGGGGGCATTCGGAAGCCACAGGCTCCCCATAAGCAATTAATAGTCCCTCAGGCCCCTAGACAGGAGCTCCTGAGACTGGCCCACAAAATTCCCCTCGCCGGTCACCTATGGGTGACCAAGACCCGACACCGGTTAACCCGAGCGTTCTTTTGGCCCCGCCTTAGTGAGGATGCCCGAGAGTACTGTCGCACCTGCCCGGTTTGTCAGAAGATGGGAAAAACCGGAGACCACCCGAAAGCCCCACTGCACCCCATGCCCATCATACAAGAACCCTTTAGTCGGGTGGCGGTCGACATAATTGGCCCCCTGCCTCGTCCCAGCACCACCGGGAAGAGATATATTCTCACCGTGGTGGACTACGCCACCCGATACCCCGAGGCGGTGCCCCTGTCCAACATCCAGGCTGACACCATCGCCGATGCCCTCCTACGGGTGTTCTCTCAGGTAGGATTCCCACAGGAGATTTTGTCTGATCAGGGCTCCCAGTTCACCGCTGAGCTGACCCAACAGCTCTGGCGCCTGTGCGGTGTTAAGGCGCTTCACAGCGCCCCATATCACCCTCAGACGAACGGGCTGTGCGAGCAGTTTAATGGGACCCTGAAACAGCTAATCCGAGCCTTCACCCAAGAAAGGAAGGACTGGGAAAAATAAAAAAAAAATTTATTATTATATTTATTATTTAATTTATTATTTTTATTTTTACTTTTTTTACACTTTTATTTTACATATAACATGGTCATGTTTGATATCATTGGAAAGGCCACACTCTGGCCTTTCCAGCAATATCAGACATGACCCCCTAGCTGCCACCGATCAGGAGATAAAGGGGTTCAAAGAACCCCCCTATCTCCTGCAAGGGATTTCCATAGGAAATCCCTTTGCAGCTAGGGGGTTCCCCGGTTAACTGACATCATCGCGCATGGCGCGATGAGTCAGTTGACCAGGGGGGGGACCCAGAGGTGGGGGCTGCCATCCAAGATGGCGGCCCCCACCGGAAATAGGCCGCGATCGGGCAGCTAAGGGGTTAACCCCCCATACATCGCTGGAAAGGCCAGGCTGTGACCCTTCCAGCGATGCTGGCCACAGCCGCCTGGTCCCCGGCGATGGGGAGATAGAGGGATCCAAAGGATCATCCCCCCTCCCCTTCAGGCGCTTCCCCTGCTCCGGCGGGGGGGGGGAGACGCCTGAAACTGACGTCATCGCGCCACCGGCGCGATGACGTCACAGCGCCGGAGGAGGGATCACACTGATCTGACTCTGCGGGAGTCAGAGAAGCGTGGGAGCGACCGGATGAGGTAAGTATTACCGGAGGGGGGCTGTAAACGCCGAGGACATACATTTACGTCCTGCGGCGTCAAAGCCCGCCTAATGCAGGGCGTAAATGTACGTCCTGCGGCATTAAGGGGTTAAAGAAAGGTATTCCGGTGGGTCAGTACTTAAGGTTAAGAAGAATTTGCTCTACCGATGAAGAATTTTTAGATAAAGCTAAAGGACTTAAGAGCGACTTTCGAGCGAAAGGGTACCCCAATAGACATTTGAAGAGGGCGTTTCAACGGGCTATGCAAACTTCCCGTGTTGATCTATTGTCTGATCACAACCTTAAACACAAAGACCTGATAAGATGTATAGGTACATATGATAAAGGTTGGAATCAGGTTCATACTATTCTCGATAGATTTTGGCCACTCTCATTTTGGTAACTCTGTTAGAACACATGACTGGTGATTGACCTATCCAGGTCCACAGAGGGTGGCATGTGGTAACTCATTCATATGATTGGCTAAAAATTTCTTGGGTTGTATAGCATTTGTTGTTGGCTCTTGTGTAAATAGTGTCCGCCGATTGGTCTGTTAGAACACATGACTGGTGATTGACCTATCCAGGTCCACAGAGGGCGGCATGTGGTAACTCATTTATATGATTGGCTCAAATCCCTGTTGTGGATTTAATCATTCGAGGTATGTGTGTTACAAGGTCATGTGGCTGTTTTGGCAGCCCTGATTGGGTATTCCTCGCATGGGAAAAGGTATTTAAATGGGAAAGACATACAGCAGTACCAATATTTTCTTGCTCCAGATGAAGCCGACGTGCAGCCGGCGAAACATATGTTAAGCTAATGTCCAACTTTTTATTTTAAAGTTGTCCGTGTTGTGTCAGCATCACTAGAGTCAGGATAGAATTTATGAGCATGAACTCTATCAGCATTAGGGCAAGTTTGGGTTGTTCAATTGTGGTGCATTTAAAATATCCTAAAAAATCTATAAGAAACTTTTTACTACAGAATTTTATAATGAACGGTTTATTAGATATTTAATTAAAATGGGAATATTTTTTAAAATTGAAGCCTATGGGATTCGCCTGAATAAACGTGCCGCATGAAACCACCGAATGACAAGGCATTTCGGGAACCTTTCACTGCTGGTTTGTGTTCTCTGAATAGCCGAAGCAGTGCTTTTTTATGGGGACTTCACTGCCCTCGAACAGGCACCGAAAATGCACCGAATGTGCAGGCAATTCGCCAGGATTTGGTGTATTGCCTGCTCTCTGAATAGCCAAATGTCCAAGAAAGGTAACCGAACGCAGATTTTTAGCGTTTGGTTCCCTTTCTCCAGCCATTCGGATCTCTTTGAATAACCATGTGAGTGTTGTGTATTCTTTAGTGATGCGTTCAAGAGTCTCAAGAAATATAGAGATTTTAGTTGCTAGACTCTCTCCCCCCTCCTTTATATACCCAGACAGAGATATTAGCAACTACACCTAAAACCAATGTTAACCACACATACATACAAGTTTTGGGTGTGGGGATTGTTGGAACCATTATGGAGCCCCTATTTTACAGTGGACCACTGACTGCAGACTTAAAAATTTGGAAAATTAAATGTGGAGTTGGAATTCATAGACATAGACTGGTGCAAATAATCAGGCATGCCACCAGGAAGGACCCATTATAGCAAACATTATGCCATACTTCAAAATTCTGATAATTGAGGTAGGAGAAGGTGTGCTTATTATTGGGATCTTTGCACAACGCGTGAATTTGTGTGCCCAGCGTTAAACATTAACGCATGGAAATCAACGCTGGAATTACAATCCTCGCGTATTTGTTTATCCGTCGAGCAATAACGCGCGTAAAATGGACGCGCACAAACGTGCGCGCAGCAACGTTGCGCTCAGAAATCAGTGTGTGGACGCGATTCAGCCAATCAAAATTAAAAACCACAATTGTCTCACGTTAAGTTTTTTTTTGCGCCTGTCAAAGTCAATCTGCACATATATGCTGCATCAATAAAAAATGCACACACAACTTCACAAATTGATTGGGTTGGTATGTTTAGAATGTGTAACTATACTTTCTGCAATTTTTTTTGGACTGGTGTATTTGATTTCGGCCAGGTTGATAGAATTTGCCATTAACACCAGCTTTTAGGAGTTGCAAAAATTATGCGCGCAACATCTATGCGTTAATTCCTGCGCATAGATTGTAATACCATCCGCGTACTAGCACACAAACGCATTTGCGCTTACAATGTTAAGGCTAGGGTCAGACTGAGGCAGTGCGAACGCGCGTGCAGGCGCACTTAATCACGGCCGTGCTAGCAGCAGATGCCGGGCAATGACGGCCAATATACGAAGTACGGTCGCACAAAAGTCCGGCCGCGCAACGCAAGTGGAAAATGAACGCATTTTTTCGAGAACGTTAAACCACTAGTACTGACGTACAGAGTGCGCTGCGTCCACTAGCGGCGTGTGTGCGTGATTAGGAGACGTCAGACGCTGCTAATGTCCGGCCAACATAACGTCCAGATGCAAGACGTGTTTTATTGATGATCCGTACAAAATCACGGACGAAAACGCGCATTGTATGACCGCTATTGCGTATTGCGTGAAAAAATACGTCCATTCTTCGAACGCACATTTTCACGGACAACGTGAAAAATGCGTTAGTCTGACCCTAGCCTAAGTATAGGACTTGCAGTAAGCTCGCTCAGCGTTCACGCAGGTTCACTCGCGGTAGACGTATACGCTCGTTTGTTACGCTGACATTGTAATACGACGTTCAGCGCAAAGGGTTTGGCCCCTCGCGTTAATGCATTTTTCGCCGGTGCAAACGTATGCGGGAAGATTGTAATAGGGCCCATTGTATATTTATTTATAAATAATATATCATTTTAGGTATTTAATTATTTTTAGCATGTTGCACATATCATCTGTATATTTAAAAATGCAGGCACTTTATACTGTACACATACAGGGCCCTTTAACAATCTTCGCTTTAAAATGCTCGCGCAACGCGTGAATTTGTGCACCAAGCGTTAAACATTAATGCGTGGAAATCAACACTGGAATTACAATCCTCGTGAATTTTTTCATCCGTCGAGCAATAACGCGCGTTAAACGGACGCACACAAATGCACGCGCAGTAACGTTGCGGGCAGAAATCAGTTTGGTATGAGTAGAATGTGTAATTATACTTTGCTGAAGTTTTTTTTTGGGCTGGTGTATTTGGGTTCGGCCAGGTTGATAGAATTTGCCATTAACACCAGCTTTTAGGAGTTGCTAAAATTATGCGCGCAACATCTATGCGTTAATTCCTGCGCATAGATTGTAATACCATCCGCGTACCAGTGCACAAACGCATTTGCCCTCACAATGTTAAGTATAGGATAAGCGAAGTAAAGTACGCTCGCGCAGGGTTCGCGCAGGTTCACCCGCAGTAGATGATTACGTGCGTTTGTTGCGCTGGCAATGTAATACGACTTTCAGCACAAATGGTTTTACCCTCCCGTTAATGTTTTTTTGCACCGGCGCAAACGTTTGCGCAAAGATTGAAATAGGGCCCACAGTATATAGTTATAGGATAGTTATAGGTTTATTGATAAGGAATATTATGGATATAGATCACATAGTTATGGGACGAGCACTTTAGTTATATAAATTTTAGCGAAATTATGTGTGAACAGTGGTAGAACCCATTTTTGTGTAATACTATAAATAAGAAGGCGAGATTCCCCAACATAGAAATACAAAGTAAGATTCTGTGAATGTGTTAATGTTTTTCTAAATGAGTAGCATGTAGATTGGTTTGTCTACTAAGATTGTAATATTTTAACCCTTTTTATAAAACCAGATTGTGAGGATTGGAAAGAAACCCATATAGTCTGGGTATAAGCCATGTTTCCACGTTTTTTTAAATGGAACACACAGAGTGAACATGCACAAGATGGTGGATGTGATTTGGTCCTTCTGCGTTCTATGAATCGCAGAGGAACCATGCATGACCAAGATGGCGGGCACAATTAAAACCGGTTGCTTATTGATTACGGACTTATTATGGATCATATATATTTATATATATATATAGCGACAGCGGCATTGACTAAAAGATCGATACCAGCTGATGAAGCCATGGACTGCACAAGGTGAAACGCATTCCGTTAGATATAATTTTAATTTGATGATGGTTTTAGCTAATAAAATGCTTTTTTATTAATTCTTTGCTGCTGTTGCTGTTCCTGTGGAAAGAGGTTTAATGGGATTTCTAATAAAACCCATGGTGTATAAAAGGGAGCTTGGTATGGCTCAGATCCACGTAGGAGAACAATTGGCACATGTATTGTTGGCTAATACTCTATATACAAACAGAGTATCGCTAGGGGATTCCATGATGTATGTCTGCTTATACTTCAAGGGCATCAAGAGTGGATAGCATGGTGGGGACTGGGGAGTCCAAGGTGTATGGGCACGTGAGAAAAGGGAATGCAGGACCCATAAGGCGATATATCCTAGAGCCCGGTGCGGGCTCAGAAAAGTGTGAGTTATACTTCATCCGTGTGAAGACGTATAGCCATATATAACAGACATACTGCGCAATAGTCTTTTTTCTGCTTTATTACAGTTCATTGTCATATTCTTCTGAAGAAGAGTGAATAGACTCTATAGTAAATATTGGACCTATTGGGTCCCCAGTATACATTGTCCATCTTGACTAGTATGTGATGTGTTTTATATATGGACCCTTGTACTCCAGTTAAATTTTAGCGGTTCCAATTAGGTCTTACACATATTCATCAGCTTTTTACAGCCTCTTCCATTAAAACCTTCCTGGACATAACGCGCGAGTTTGCCCTTCCCACTAGCGAATGTTTCAAGTACCTTAGGGTAAAACATGCACTGACTCAACGGGGTATTTCCTCCTTTGCAGCGATGGAGATTACGGCCTTCCACAGATTGTGCTTAGGTAAAAAAGTTACGAAAAAGCCTTTGTCTTTATGTTATGATAGTTTGTTGTCTGCGAACCCCAGTAAGAAACTACCTTATATGATTAGATGGGACAAAGATCTGTCGTTCGAGTCTTCTAAATAGGACTGGTTTTACGCCACGGAAACGGTCTATAAATATACCAGGAGCACTAATTTGCGGGAGGCACATCTTAAACTCTTATATAGATGGTACATGACCCCGAATCGTGTGGCTCATATATCCGGGCACTCCAGTGTATGCTGGCGCTGTGGCACCAGTGTCGGTTCTATCCTTCACATCTTTTGGCAATGTCCGCTGCTAGCTACCTTCTGGGGGAAAGTTTGTAGACTGATCTCTCACTGTACCGGAATATCTATGCCCCTGTGCCCTAAACAATACCTATTACATATGCTTCCGATTACTGTCCAACAGCGACATAGAGGCATCATATCGATAATACTTAGCGTAGCTAAAACTACTATAGCACGTCATTGGCTTTCTCAAGCTAGTCCCTCAATGAGAGAAGTCATGTTATCATTGGAGAATGTTTATCTGTACGAGGAAATGTACCACAGGGCTGTTAACTCTTTTAGCGTGTTTCAAGACATATGGGAACTCTTTGTAACTTCTGGAAACCTGATATAATTTTTATAAATTATATAAATGATATATTTGATGAGGATACAGCATAAATATTGCCGTTTGTGGACCTCACTGAGCATATGCATAATAATTTTATTTCTGAATTTTCCTTTTTTTTTTTTTTTTTTGTTTGTTTCCTTTTTTCTCTTTCTTTCTTCCCTTTAATTCTGTGTATTCTTATAATTTGTGTGTTTTGTTCTGTTTAAGGCTAGGGTCAGAGTGGGGCAGTCGGAACGCGCGTGCAGGCGCACTAAATCACGGCGGCAGTAGCAGCACATAACGGCCAATGACGGCCAATATACGCAGTACGTGCGTACAAAAGTGCGCCGACACCACGCAACCGGCAAATGAACGCATTTTTATCAGAACGTGAAACCGCTGCTACTGACGTACAGAGTGCGCTGCGGCCGCATGGCAGCGTGTGTGCGTGATTAGGAGACGTCAGACGCTGCTAGTGTGCGGCCAACATAACGTTCAAACAGCCGGATTTCCCTAGACTTCTTTTTACCCCACCGTCATGAAATACGTCCAGAATTGCGCATCGTCTGACCACTTAAGCGTATTCCGTGAAAAAATGCGTGCGCACGCATCGACGTACATTTTGACAGTGGCTGCAGAAAATGCGCTCATCTGTCCCTAGCCTTAAAGTGTTATAAATTTTATAGTGTTTTAGTTTAACTTGGGAAAGTTGGTTCAACCGATTGCTTATATTGCAAATCTTATGTTATTGCTAGAATTGTTAATTGTAGGATCCTGCGTGATCCCCTCTTTTCATTACCCCAATCTTTGTGATTTCTGGCATCTGTTTCTTATGTGTGAACCTTAATAAAAAAAATTATATACACAGTTAAATTTTAGCTGCTTGGAGCTACACTTTGGGCCACAGTACAATATATACGCTCACCTTCGCGAGCATTAACTTTAGCCGCGGTGTCTAGCGCATATTACAATCCAAACGCAAATGGGTTAAGTAACCCATTTACATTTGGTACCTTGCGCTTTTCAGCACGAGGTTACTGTACTTTGCGCTCCCCATGTTAGGTATAGGGAGCGCAAAGTGTTAATCAGCGTGAGGATTACAAAGTCCCAGCGCTGATTATCGTAGCGGAAAGTTAACCAGAGCCAGGACTTGGTGTTAACGGATTCCGCTTCTGCAGAATCCATTAACACCAGCCTAAAAAATAAAAAACAGAATCCTATACTCACCTCCTGTCCCGCGGCGAGGACCGCAGCTCCAACCGCCTCCTCCGTCCGGCAGGAGAAGGGAAAGACTGGGGGAAAAAGTCCCCCCAGTCTCTCCCTGCGTATCACTACGCTTACAGGCCGGATCTCGTGAGGCGAGATCCGGCAGGTCATGTGACCGCCGGCGTCTGGCTCAATGGAGTCCTATGGACTCCATTGAGTGGATGCTCGTGGCGGTGCTCAGCGCTGCCTCGAGCATCCTGGGCCGTAGCGCACGGTAACAATGCCACGCTAAAACAGGGGAGCGTGGAGATCGTAATGTGGCCCTTTGTATATAACTGGATTGTCTGGTATAATAGAGAGACCACTATTAGAAGTGTTGAGCGATTAGGGGTTACCATATATATTCTGTGGGCGCTGCATCTACATATCTCTATATCAATATTAAATTGATTAGTCACTGAAGTGACTAATCAATTCTGGTGAAACATTAAATTTAAAGCGATACTCTAGAGACCTATAGTTAAAACTAATCCCCAGCCAGATCCTGGGGAGCACCGAGCAGTCAGATTATGGGAGCATTGAGCAGCCAGATCCTGGGAGCACTGAGCAGCCAGATCGTGGGGAGCACCGACTGGGCGTGCTGAACAGTCAGATCCTGGGGAGCACCGAACGGCCAGTTCCTTGGGAGCACTGAGCAGCCAGATCCTGGGTGCGCCAAGCAGCCAAATCCTGGGTGCGCCAAGCAGCCAGATCCTGGGGAGCACCGAACGGCCAGTTCCTTGGGAGCACTGAGCAGCCAGATCCTGGGTGCGCCAAGCAGCCAAATCCTGGGTGCGCCAAGCAGCCAGATCCTGGGGAGCACCGAGCAGCCAGATCCTGGGGAGCACCGAGCAGCCAGATCCTGGGGAGCACCGAGCAGCCAGATCCTGGGGAGCACCGAGCAGCCAGATCCTGGGGAGCACAGAGCAGCCAGATCCCGGGTGCACTGAGAAGCCAGATCCTGGGTGCACCATACAGCCAGATCCTGGGGAGCATGAGCAGCCAGATCCTGGGGAGCAGGAGCAGCCAGATCCTGGGGAGCAGGAGCAGCCAGATCCTGGGGAGCATCAAGCAGCCAGATCCTAGGGAGCATAGAACAGCCAGATCCTGGGGAGCATAGAACAGCCAGATCCTGGGGAGCATAGAACAGCCAGATCCTGGGGAGCATTGAGCAGCCAGATCCTGGGTGCACCAAGCAGCCACATCATTGGGAGCACTGGGCAGACAGATCCTGGGTGTGCTAAGCACCCACATGATTGGGAGCACTGAGCAGCCAGATACTCTACAACAATAGACTGCCCTTCGGGCAGGCTTAACACCTAGTATATAAATAAATGTGTTATTTAAATGTATTTTAATATATAATTTGCATTAATCTATAATTATTGTATATTGTTATTGCTGTGGAGCTCTGACACACTCCTATACACTGCACATTACGGTAAGTTTTATTCCTATAGAGCTCTGGTATGCCATACAGGCCACACATTACTATATCATAGCACTAAAACTCACCGTATTGTGCAGTGAGTATGAGCGTATCACAGAGCTCCGAAGCAATAAAACTCACACTAATGTGCTGTGTGTGAATAAGCTTGATTTTATTGTTGTGGAAGATATAGGGATGGGGCAGAAAAATATACCTTTGCCTATGTAGACAAAAATCTTGCGGCAGCCCTGCCCAAGGTACCTGAGATTAAAGGGAATCAGGGTGTGCTATGGTGTCCACTGGTTGGGGGGAGTGCAATTCTTGCCTTGCCCTTGATGCTGACAACCCATAGAAACATAGAAAAATTTCGGCAGATAAGAACCTGTCGGCCCATCTAGTCTGCCCAATTACATGGATACTTTACCTGGATGGGATGGAGCCTTATGCCTATCCCATGCCTACTTAAATTCAATTACTGTTTTGGCCTCTACCACTTCAACTGGAAGGCTGTTCCATGTATCCACCACCCTCTCAGTAAAATAATGCTTCCTGATGTTACTTTTAAACCTTTGCCCCTCTAATCTAAGACTATGTCCTCTTGTTTTGCTACTTTGTTTCCTTTTAACCACTTCGCTGCGGAGGACGCGCTCAGCGCATCCTGCCGCAGGAAGGGTTGACTGCGGAGGATGCGCTGAGCGCGTCCTCCCGAAGCAGCCTGCGATCGGCTGGATTCCGGCCGATCGCTGTGCCCCCCGGTGCGGGCTGACATCTTGGAGGTCAGCCCGTCAATCCGGGACCGCCGCGGGCACAATAGATGTCATCGCGGTGGCGCGGTGACATCTATTTCAGGCGACCCCCCGCATGTGCGGAGGAGGCGCCTGAAAGGGAGGGGGGGAGGTCCTTCGGACCTCTCTCCCTCCCGATCGCGGGGGTCAGGGGCTTAATGCCAAGCACTGTTTGGAAGGGCACAGCCTGCACTTCCAAACGGTGGCTGTCATTAACCCCTGGGGAGCCGGATCACGAATCGGCACTGAAAAGCGCCGGTTTGTGATCCTTTCCCGGAGCTGGCCGACATCTTTGATGCCGGCCAAGCCTCCGGGAACTCCCCCTGAGGACTGGCATCATCGTGCATAGCACGATGACGCCAGTCCTGGAGTTAACCCCTAGCTGCCACCAATGGTGGAGATAGGGGGT